>JZLH01S0301978.1:3979-22120 GCA_001188425.1 Eucidaris tribuloides | reverse complement strand
TCGAACTCGAGAGGATGAAAAAGTCACTAAACATGCCAAATGAACTACCAAGCCTAGACGATTCCTTTGCTTGTACTAATGCTTACTGCAGCTTGATATACTCTGTGTTGAATGCTGTAGAAAGTCAAGACATCCAAGGAGGTGATTTGTAAACTTAATCTTGAGTTATTCCTGTTCTTTTTCTCTTACTGATAATATCCGCGCGGTGACTTGAGAGAAACTCTTTTGAAGTAAATTGTACGTACTGTATCTGTTGATCTCCTTTTGGCGTGCACTGATTTGTTTTGATTTTTACATTGAACGAGACGTGGTAGATTGAAACGTATTGATCATGTGTGTGAACATACAGTACACATACACACAAACACCAATGGCATACACACAGACACATCTATACACATGCAGACACCCAACTATACCACATGTACGAGCATACACACACATACAAACACCTCTATACGTATACACACCTACTACTCGTGTGGGCATACACATACACAAACACATATATGCACACACACCTTATACATACATGTGCGACCGTGTGCACACACAGAAAAACACAAACATACACACATACATACACACACATTATACCACATGTACGAGCATACACACACTACAAAATCCTCAATACATACACACATGTGTGAGCATACACAAACAAATACATATTATAAACACACACACACACACACACACCTTATTATACACACATGTGCAATTAGCGCGCCGTGCACACACACTCAAATACACACGCACACACACAGACGCACGCACACACACACACGACGCACACACACACACACACACACACACACACACACACACACACACACACACACTGCAGTAAATAGTTTTGCTGAGGAGCAAATTAGATAAAAAAAACTATGGCAAACCTTTCCTAGAAACTGTATTTTTTAAAATTCAGACAATGATACGGGAAGCAGGGGGAATGGACAAACTATTTATTTATTTATATTTATTAACGGTATAAATAGCTCATGCTTGGCAGCCCGAAGGCTGAATTGCGCATGGCACACAATATTGGACCATGTATCCTTCAGCAAGGCAGCAGCTATACAGCGCCATAGAAGGGGCTCGAAGAATGTTGATAGTATAGGAATGGCCATCACACCGGGTTTTTACCCTTCTCTTTTCGATGAAGTGTGTGTGTTCTTTAACGTGCTGAGGTGTTTCCGTCTCAACACGGGACCTCCGGCTTTACGTCCTATCCGAGGGACGAGGTAATGGGGATAAAGTGCCTTACCCAAGGACACAACCGCCACGACGTGGGCTCGAACCACGGACCTCTAGGTCGGGAAGCCAAGGTATTATCCACTACGCCATGACGCCTCCCCTGAGATTATGCAATGAAAGTGTTTACCAAATGAATCCATACTGGTCAAGGAAGTGTACGAATCAATGGACCATAACCGAAAATGATAATATATACCTCAGACCCTCATACGACCTACTGAACTGTTGTCGAGATACTCGGGAAAATGTGATTGCTTTGTTTAGTGTTTTGGAGGTCATTTTTTGCATGTATATGCATTCCTTTCATGGGAGCATTTGATGTTGCACAGGCTTATTAGAATACTAATAGAATGCCGGGTTGACCACCGTACATAAAGATAAAAGATTGTGTGCTGCTCCTGCTCCTGTAACAAAGGTGTAAATGGTGTATCGGCCTAAATGGTTTTAGAGATTTGACACAAAACATCTGAAATGTTTGTTCCATACCTTGACTTACATCATAGGATGACAGGATGACCTACGAAGTCGCATATACCTTGTCAGATAAAAACTCGTGACGTAGACGATGAAGACGTCCTGTGTTGGCAAGCTGGCAGTAGAAACGTGATATCTCACTGCCTGATCCTTGTTTTAAATGCTAACTCGGTTTCGACAAATTGTGTCTTTAGCCTTTTCCCTTGCATTTTCTGCATGCCTTTTGTCTTTACGCTATTTCTCAATCCTCCATCTCCTTATGTTTCCCCGTAATATTCACTCTTTTCTTACCAATTGTTTTTCTTCACCTCTTCAGATTGTCTTTTTGGTTTCTTTTGTCTTGTTCAATTCACACTACATTCCTTTCTTTGTTATTTTCTTTTATTCTTTGGCGTTTTTTCCTTCTTCTTCGTTGTCTAATTTTCTTCTTCTCCTCCTCCTCCTTCCCCTCCTTCATGTTCTTCTTTTACTTCTTCCTTTTCTTCTTTTATGTCTTCTCCCTCCTCTTTCCCTTTTCCTTCTCCCGTTTGCTTTCATTTGTCTTGTTTTTGAACAATACCATATTAACCGAAAGGATTTTGCTTTAAATACCTCATACAAATGTCATTCACATTTTATAGAGTATGACGTTTAACCTCGAACCAATTAATGCTTGGGAAATTAACCGACACATAAGCCCTCAATACCTTCGGTAACAATATTAATGGAAGTGGCTTGACTAACTATATTGATTCCAAATTCCATGAAATACAAAAGGACAGACGTCATACAAAGTAATGTAATTTATTAGCAAAAACATTACCGCCATTAAGTTGCATAAGTTTTAATGAACGGTTTTTACACGTTAATAAACCACCTATCTGATCACATAGGCTAAATTATGTCACTGTACGTTAATGCTAACGGGAAACAGGGAGCAGCGAAGGTATAATATCGTCATGGACAGCAACCTATACTATTGTATTGAATTTTACATATGAGTGTTGTCCTATTTTGAAACCTGTAGTCCACCTGTGTGGAAATTAACGCTGGTATCGTTGAAGTTTAACGCCCTGCATAATATGTCGCGTTATTGCCGAAAAGGAACATAATCGTATGATGCCAGCAGACCAAGGGACCTTAATAAACAATTCCTTGGTTTTGGTGGAAAAGTATTAAATCTTTTATTTTCTCGAGATAATGCTTAACAGATACGCCAATAAGGCATACATACCATCGATACACAGGTAAACAAACACGCGCGCATTCACACAGACATAATTATACACACGCACACGCTCACACACACACACACGTAAACACACATACACAAATTTACACACAACATATAACACACATGCACACACATATACACACGCGCACGCATACATACAAGCACACACACATGCACGAACACGTACACGCATACACACAAACACCGTTTGTGCAAATTGACTGCGAGGCATGGGCGCAAATCCAGGGGGGACAGGGGGACATGTCCCCCCCCCCCCCACGATTTGGAGAAAAAACAATTTCGTCCCCAAAATTTGTCTTCACCCCCCCCCCCCCCCCCCGCCTGAGCGAGTTTTCGGCGGTTGGCGTGACCGGGAAAAATTTTCACATGTGATGTCCCCCCCCCCCCCCCCGCATTTCAAAATGGATTTGCGCCTCTGAGGTGATGGATAAAATGATCAAAGAATAAAACACACACGTATGTCAATGCACAATGCACAAATTGACGCTACGTCACAAATTGTCGTCAGCCATGAACAAGGCAACCATGTGACACAATTAATATGACTGGGGCTGCGGATCGAACATGTAGAAGAAGATAGAAGCGAAAGTGTGTGTCTGTACGTATCAGGTGTTTTTATGTGTGCCTGAATGTGGCTGTATGCGTATGTGTGTGTTTGCGCGCGCGCGCGCGCGCGCGCGCGCGTGTGTGTGTGTGTGTGTGTGTGTGTGCGTGTGTGTGAGTTTGTTTGTGTATTTGTGTGTCTGTATTTGTGTCTGTGTGTCGTGTGTGTCTGTGTGTCTGTGCGTGTTTGTGTGTGTGTCTGTGTCTCTGTGTCTGTTTATGTCATTTGATGGGGCTGTTAGGTAGGGAAAAAAAATCAAGTTCCAATCAAGTTTCCAGTTCAATTAGTTTTTCTCACACGCATTGTTCGAATTCTAGCATTTGACTTGCCCGCCCCTCTTACGATATATAGTTTAAATGATACTGCAAATATTATAAGTTTGGATGTTGAAAGAATGGAAAAATAACATAGGAGGAAAAAAAGTGAACCAAATACACAGGCACAGACACACATATAAACACAGACACACATATACACACAGAGACAAACACACAAACACAGTCACACACAGACATACAGACATTCATACACACAGACCCACACATAGACCCACACAGACCCACACAGATACACACAGACCCACAAAGACCCACATATATACACACAGACACACACAGACACACAGACGCGTGACACACAGATATACACACAAACAGACACACAGATGCAGACACACAAACACACACGACACACACACAAATACACAGACAGACACACACATACACGACACAGACACAGACACAAAGATACACAAGCAAACACGCATATACACAAACAGACACACACACACATACACGACACACAGACGCACGTGAAACACAGACACAAAGATACATATGAAAATACGCACATACACACAGACACATGACATACACAAATGCAGACAAACACACAAACACAGGCTCACACACAGACACATACAGTCAAAGTCAAACACACACAAACGCCTGATACAACACAGACACATCAGATACATGGACACAAACACACATACATATATGCACAGACAGACATACACAGGGACACACACAGACACGCAGACATGCACACACAGACACAAGAAGACACACAGACACACACACAAGCACACACACAGTCACACACATACAGACACATGACACGCAATCACATTCAAACAGACACATACACAGACACAGTCAGACACCCACAGACACACGTAAACACACACACACATAAATTGCAGACAGACTCACACAGACACACACACAGACACAAACATACGACACACACACGAACACACACACACACACACACACACACACACACACACACACACACACACACACACACACACACACACACACACACACACACACACACACACACACACACACGCACACACACACACACATACACACACAATCACACACAATCACACACAATCACACACAATCACACACAATCACACACAATCACACACAATCACACACAATCACACACAATCACACACACACACACGTACATACTTGCGTGATGTTTGTAATGAAACTATGAATCTATTACAAAACGGTGATTTGTCTGCACCTACCAGCTCTTTATTTACAAAAAAAAACAATAGAACTGGCGTAGTATGATTTCTTTTAATATTATTAGTTTCTCTAATAGTGAAAAGTGTGCAAGACATTGTTTGTTTGTGTGTCACTGTGATTAGGTCCTTGATGCGTGAGTAAATGAAATTTGATAATTTATTAGCCTAAAAGAACCTTGTTCCTCCTCAAATAATGTCATTGGAAATATCAAATAAATAGATAGGCCAACAGGGTGGGTCGTAATCATACATTTTTTGACCTTTCACAATGAAATAATCACTATTTTTCCAAGTAAGTCGTAAATGATAATTTTGGGACCTTTTCACAATGAAATACGATGTGATTTAAATATACCTGATATCAGTGCCTTTTCATTTACGTAATTGTGAAAAGGCCCGAAAATATCTCTGGAAAATGGACCTTTTATGGGGGAGAGGGGTCGTATAACCCTGTCGACCCTTTGTATACACCCATGACCTTAATGATTACAAAGCTCATTCTATAAATGTTCAAATCACTTGAACTGAACGAAAAAAATCACAACCGCACATATACCATATGCAGATACACACGCAGAAACGCACAACATGCACACAGGCAGAAACATAAACTTAACAGAAGAATACTCTTAAATACACAATACACGAAATTTTGCGCGCAGAGCGCGCCGACGATTTTTTTTTTACATTTTTCTTACACTTGTCCCCCTCCCGTCCGAAAAATGAATCGCCCCTGCACGATGATTAAATCATTATTAATTTGATGCTCTTTCGACATCGTTTTTGTAATTAATCCCACGTCAGTTGCACGTTTTTTTCTGAGTGATATAAGGCCGAGGTTCAGAGAACGCAGCATTTGTCATTGGACAATCTTAAAATTTATTATTAATGTCAGATGTTTGGAGGGATTGAAAAAGGGAATATTATATAAGGGGGATAACAGTAAGTCTAGTTTTGCAGAACTGACATATTGTTGCCAAAAAATGTCTTGTTCTACATAGATAGTCAGTTCGGATATCTTCCCGAGACATCACGACTCGTACCTCAAACGAAACTTGACTGAACTTGTGTTACTATTGCTAGATCGGACACTTATGTATGCAAAATGGATGGAAAAACAATCATATTATTTTGGTGCTTGATTTCGTTACCAAGTTCGTGCAATGCAACCTGTCCAGGAATATGTGAATGCTTCTCAGGAGGCTCCACGTCGAAAACAGTTAGCTGTATCCGAAAGTCCTTGTATCATGTACCACCTGGGATAGATCCAAGCACATATGAATTGGATATATCTGACAACCGTTTAACAGTACTTACTCGCCATACCTTTACGGTAAGTAATTGATTGATTATTTTATTTCCATGTAATAATAAACATTATACTAGGTGTTAAAGATAAGATTTGTCAATTTTGGTATTTAATAGCACAAAAACTATACACCAGATTAGACTGGTACTGAGTATAGTTGCAGTTGAATAGTGAATATTTATGGTGGAGGTGGTTTGGATAAGATATCAATAATCAGTTTTATGTACTTCATGCTTATTTAAAAAGTTAGGGTTCAGATTTTGCTCAATATCCACTCCCTGTACCAAATTGATACTATACAGAAATCTAATAGTGTGTGTGGGAGTGTGTGTCTAGTCCCCACACAATAGAAATAGACAATGGCTGTGGATAGTGAATAGAGTCTAGCAGTCGCCGGGCTACTTATGAATATCAATAAAGCATTTATCTACCCTGGACGTAGACTATGAGAGACTGGCACACCAAAGTTTCCAATATGCAGTCTCTGGCAGCCATTGCTTATCTCTGTTGTGTGGGGACTGACACACACTCTCTCACACACCATTTGATTTCTGATTTTGATTTCAATTTTGCACAGGGGACTAGATATTGAACAAAATCTGAACCTCAACTTTTTAAATAAGCATTAATTATATAAAACTGAATATTGATATCTTATTCAAACCACTTCCACCATAAATGTTCACTATTCAAATGCAACTATACTCAATGCCAGTGTAATCTGGTGTATATTTTTTGTGTTATTAATACTAAAATTGACAAATCTTATTTTTAACACCTAGTACAATACATCAACAATAATAATCAGATTACGTTAAATTACTTGAAACATAATCATTGCATGGGAGGGGACAGTCATAAGAACGCCCCTCCAGAAAATGACTATAGCCCTGAGTATGAGAATACAAAAGAAATAACAATACATTAACAGCATACATAGCAGGGCAGAAGAAAGAAAACATCAAGCATGTCATGAATAGACATACCACTAGTAATGTGTCAGCCGTGCATCGAGTGAGATGGGAATACCTGTTTCTTTTGTATATAGATATGCAAAATACACAAGAATTTGCAAGTAGGCCTACATACGCGTAAACAGACTGTAATTTAAAGCAGAAAACAAAATCATGAGACCGCATTTCGAGATAAAGAACAGAATGACCTATGCTGAATAACTATTCAAAATCGAACGCTTGAACGCAAATTTAAATTCATTCATTGTTGATGCATTACATATTGTTGGGGTATGGTATTCCAAGTGTCTGGACCGGCGTGTCTTATTGACCTGTGAGCTAAAGCGGTTATTGGATTTGATAAATAAAAAACATTACTGAATTTCTCGTAGGATATTTATGAATGACATAATTCAATTGGAACATACGATCAAACATGACTGGTAATTGACGACAGTGGAACCGGTACATAAACAAAGCAATTTGAAATATAATGTATGTCATTAATTTTTAAAGTTTTAAAACGATTAAAGATTGGATCATTATTTTCATAATAACCAGCACCGGCGCATAAACGAATAGCGTTCTTTTGTTGTAAGAAAATATGATGATTTTTAGATTTGAATGACCCCCACACAATATCACAGTAAGTTACATGTGGCAGTAAGATAGAATTATAAATGGTTAATAGTGCTTGTGTAGGTAAATAGTATTTTAATTTAAACATTATTCCTATGCATCGTGATATTGATGTTAATACTTTAGAAACATGATGATCCCATGTTAAAAACTCATCAATAATGACACCTAAAAACCTAACACTATTATTGTGTTCAATATAAATGCCACTTATTTTAACTTCCTCTGTATAGGCCTAATGATCGACATTTGCTTTGGAGCTCTTGAAATTATTATATGTTTTTTGCAAGTTTAAAGAGAATTTATTACTTTGGAATCAAGTAGATATTTTAGGCAATTCATTATTCAGAATTTCAAAAAGCATTTTTATATTAGAATGTGAAGAAAGAACTGTGGTGTCATCAGCATAAAGAATGTACTCTAATAAAGGTGATGAATAAACAATGTCATTAAAATACAGAAGAAACAAAGTGGGCCTAAAATGGAACCTTGTGGTACACCACAATTCTTCGGCGTTCATCCGAACCGTCGCGACGTATCGACGCGTCGTAGCGCTATACGACAGTTTGATTGACCGCCCCTCGAGCGAACGCGTTCAAACCAAACTCGTATCCATCATTCATAATACACGTAACATACGACAGTTTGGTTTGAACGCGTTCGTTCGAGGCGCGGTCAATCAAACTGTCGAATAGCCATACGATGGTTCGGATGAACGCCGACGAATTGACATAGAACAAGCTGAATTAATACGTAATTATGAACTGTTGCCTTTTAGAAATATAACTATCAAACCAATTAAGGGCCGTACCTCTGACTCCAAAATATTTGAATTTATAAAGTAATATTTAATGATCCATGGTGTCAAAGGCTTTACTTAAATCCATGAAAACACAAATTACATGTTCTCTTTTTGTTAAGAGGTTACATATTTTATCATCTAAATCAACAAGTGCTTAAATCAGCTGAGTGGAGTTTGCGAAAATCATATTGGGGACGGATTTAACAAATTATATAATGACAATTACATAATTTATATACATCACTTATATTTGTGTCTCTGGTCGTTTGTTTTAGGTATTCTGATTGACTTTCTCATATCAGTATTTTCGGTGTTCTGTAAGAATATTTCAACTGAGTATTTCATTCAAGAAACCTCACGCTACCTAATTCATTTTAGGTCAATATCTCCATACAGAAGTCAATTATAATGTGAGCGTTACACAACAGTCCCGTTGATGAGGCAAGTTATTGAATTACACTTATGCTCATAATTATGGAATATTTTGTTGATACTTAAGTTCTTTCTCCTATATCGTCCAAAATTTTCAAGACAATTGTTTATTTCACAAAAACGCAGTATGTGAAGCAATTTTTGGATTTCCTGAGATGAATAAATTAAAAACTAAAATACGTTTGAGCGCAATAACAATTATATATATTTTTTTAAATCCACAAAAATCAGGAAAAACTATTAACTTAAGATAATTTAAAAAACAACAACCACAAAACTGATAAATTTGTATCCAATGTCACATATAATTATCAAAAACATCAGAATTGTCTGTTACAAGTCTGATAACGTGCGTAACCACCACGTGACTCAAACACAACAACAACACCGCCAATTATTAACACAGGTTTTAGTGTCGAGTCTGACGCTACAAAATGCTCAGCATTCCTGAAATTCTTAGATTATAATTGTTTCACCTGGGGTGAGCAAATAATAATCTCACATGTACCGTTCACGGAAAAATGGCAATTTCTAAAATGTTTCTAAAATATTTCATAATTATGAGCATGAGTGTATAAATCATGGGCACCCCCTTAATGAAAGCTAGATTCCCAACTAAAACCACGAAAAAAGAACCCTTTTTTTTTCTTTTACGGTAAGAAAGAATACGAGAAAGACAATATTGTCTTTATAACATGTCAGTCTGAAAGGCAATGATGTTGATAAACCATCGGTATTTGTCTTCCATGTAGTTTGAATATGATTGTGATAAAAAAGGACAATTTGATATTAGATGTTTATACATTTAGGCATTTCTGCAATAATGATCAAAACGGAAGACTTGAAAAGGATTTGAGGTCACCCCGCGCGTCCAGGCTCGGAAAAGGTTTATTTTGCAAATATCTTTTTTTTTTCATATCTAACTATGCTTCTTTACTTTCCCCAAATTTTGGCTTAATGCACTACAGTGTCAAAACATTTGGAATTTGCTTATGAGAGTGTTCCGCAGTCCTAAAACCATAAGACAAATTTTCTGGAGCCCAGCGTTTGTGCACTATTTTGTTCTGCGTATTTATTCTCGTATCTTCGTTTACTTGTACGCATTTTACTTATTATTTAATTTTGATTATTAACTGCTGTAAAAAAAGGTGAAAATCTACGAATGCTCAGGTTGACCGAATTCCACCATGCCCATTTCCTCCCATAGACCTAATGTGTGTAGATATAGGCTGTTTTATACTCCACCGCAGTGGAAATTCATGGGTGACGTTCATTCATGCATATCTTGCCATTGGCAGCATAACCTTCCAAACTTTTGTATTCTAATGTGTATTTTTGTCCATTTAAGCTCTATCATGCAGCTCAGATTTGAGATTGAAGTTCCTCAAATGTTACCTTATGTCTTTGATCATTGCAGAATCTAAACAAACTGGGAATACTGAAATTGGCGTGGAACCGTATTCACAGCATTGAAGATCGAACATTCGACCCGTTGACCGAGCTTCTAATTCTACATCTTGAGTCCAATGCTCTGAGGGATTTCTCCGGAATTGGTAACATGCCACAACTCAGGTATCTGATATTGGACGACAACCCTTTCTATGATACAACGACGCAACTGGTGCATCAACTTCCGAAGCTCCTGTTGGTCTCCTTATATGGATGCCAACTACAGAATATTCATACATCTGGAGTCCGAGTGATGATGATGGGCAAAAATGTAATCGATCGACTGAAGTCGGAGATGTTTCAATCTCCTACAAATATAGTCACATTGGAAATGGAAGAGAACAGGATAACCAGACTGGAGAACCTCTTTAATATGACGAGCTTACGGGTTTTAAATCTGTCCCGTAATAAGATCGTATCTTTGCCTGAAAACATTTTTCGTGCAACGCCACATCTGACGCAATTACTTCTTTCTCACAATCTAATTTCAAATATCAAGAGCTTGCAATCTCTTGAGTCACTACAAACGTTAGATGTTGAATTCAATCGCATTCACGAGGTTACCTTCGATGCTTTTCATGCATTTCCGTCTATGAAAACATTGATCTTGAAAAATAACCGCATCACATCTATCGACAACATGCCCTACATGTCATCATTGGAGTCGCTTATTTTAAACAATAATCGAATCAATCGGTTTCATTTTCACTTGCCTCAAAGTGTCAAACAAGTTACATCTGCCGTAAATTTGAATTCAAACAAGTTCTATTCAATCAATATATCGGCATCCCAGACTGAATTTTTATATCTTTGTTCATGTAAGATTGCTACTGTAGTTTCCATTAGTCAAATGCCTAATCTTGAGTACCTTAGCCTAGCTGACAATTTCATTACGTATATTGACCAAAACTCCATTTTTGACGTACCAAAACTACGCACACTTGATCTGAAAAAGAACAAGATAAACAAGTTCCCTAATGTCAGTCTTTCGACACTTCAATTTTTGGACCTATCAGGGAATGATATCGACAGTCTCACTCAGGAACAACTACGTACATTTCCAGATCTCTGGAAACTTCAGCTGGATGGGAACAGAATAACTCGTATTTGCAAGTTATCTCATCAAAACGTTAGAACTGTGCTGCTTAATGACAACGATATCAGTGTAATAGAAAGTGAAGCCTTCACAGACTTATCAAATCTTCGTTATTTACACCTTGAAAAGAACAACATCTCCACAATCTCTGATGTAATCAGTGCCAAACGTGCATGGTATATTGACCTATCGAATAACATTATTGATGATGTAGTAGACGGGGAATTAGATCATTTCAGCTGGGCTCCTTGAAACTATCGGGAAACGACATATCTCAGTTAGACGTAGTAATTCCTGAAAACGTTCCCAATATTTTTCTTGATAACAACAATATAACTTTTATCAATCATGTAGCATTCTCCCTTGTTGAAAGTGAAGGAATCTTCCTATCTAGAAATAAATTACAGTCACTGGACTTTATCTGTCACATGTCAAAACTAATATTCTTATACTTAGGCAAAAACAATCTTGTCAATATTACAAGTACTCAATTTAGCCAATCAAGAGGATTACATGTGATTGATCTATCTGATAATACAATCATTTACATTGAGAGTGGAACATTTAGTCACATGTCACGCTTACGGATTTTGAATTTATCGAATAACATCATATTTCAACTGCAAGATCGTACATTTCCGTCAAAAGCTCCATTACAGCTACTTTTGACAAACAACAAACTTGTTACTTTTAGACTGGAAGTATTTAGTAGTTCGTCACATAATCTTGAAATTTCGGACATTTCTCACAATCCTGTTCTTCACATACATCCCCTTTAATCTTGAATAATCCAAACATAACAATATTACGTCTCAGGAATATTACTAGGTGGGCAGAAAATGCTTCAGCACGGTATACAGACCCGGGGGGGCGGGGGGCAGATCAAACATAATGCTGTACACATGCGTGACAAATCATTTCCAGACACCCCACTCAAACAAGTATTTTTCTCTGTGTGCAAAATAAACCCCTAAATGAGTCTTTTTCGGTGCTTCATTTAACATTTTAAGCCCTCCAAACATACCCTAAATACGTTTGATATAGTCTTTCAAAAAAAAAGTTCGGCGGAAAAAATACGCCTAAATGCGTCTTGAACAGTCTTTCAAAACACCGCTTTTTGTTTGAATATCGATGGTTTTTTGATTACCCTTAACGCCCTGTGCACGCGCGGCCTCGTCATAAAACTGAAAAAAACACCCTTTAACGCGTCTTTTTTGGTCTCACGCAATAGTGTACAACATTATGTTTGATTGACCCCCCCCCCCCCCGGGATACCAGACTTAGAATTGCCGTCGGTGTTTGCTGTGGAATTGGATGGAAATGCATTACAATCTTTACATATCAGTGCTTTCAGATTGCAGACATTGAATATTAACTATAAAAGATTTAAAGCAATTCCAAAAGGACCTTTGTGTAACTCTTCTGATCTGGAAACTATGAATATCAGATGTAATCAAATCACAGAAATGATAAAAAACGATTTTATTTGTTTTCCAAAACTGGTGAAGGTAGATCTAGCAGAAAATAACATCAACTTTGTAGAGTTGCACTTTAAATTTGCTTGAGATATTGGACTTAAGGCAAAATAGAATCAAGGATTTGAATTCCGACATAATCAAACGTAATCTTGACGAAAGCCACGATCCACCTCCAGGGAAACCCGTGGGACTGCACATGTGATCTACAATGGCTACTAGATGAAATCAGGATGTGGGATATTTCAACTGTTACATGTGCATCGCCAGCATACATGCTGAACGGTAGCATTACGGACAATACACTGATCTGCCCACCTTTTCCATGCGCCGATGTTGCGTTCAACGAAACTCTTCTCGTATTTTCAGGCGAGTCGTTGAGATTGGAGCGTATCGATTGAATGGTACGATTACAAGGGAAACCAGCTGTGGCCATTTTGTCGAAACTTGAATAATTCGCTCTGTATGGACCAAACTCGGAAGGTTTATAGGCGTAAAACTATAAATCTGTTTATTCCTGAAGCGAGCGCTAACCATTCAGGAGAATATCGATGTGAAGTGGCTGGAGTAACAATGTTTACCTTGATAATTGAAGTCGTGGAATGTAATGACACAGAGTGTGTCGACATCGAAAGTTCTGATCTTGCAACCACCTGGAATGAGACAATCACTGAAATCTGCCTAGGCAATGAGGTAATCCGATCAACCATTGGACCAAATCCATCTCCTGACACCATGGTTCCGTCAAGAGCAACTATTCTTATTTCATCACCTACTATGTTTGTCGTCATAGTGATGCTCTGTTTCTGAAGATTGGTAGTTGCAGCTAAATAGAAGTTTTCATGTGTTTCTTGGACAATGGACACCCAAATTGTAATGTTTTCACGTAAATTTGTGATGGATCCTGTGTCTCAACAGAGTCAATATTCAAGCGTCATGATGCAGTTATTCAAAATGTTTAAAGAAAAAAAATAGTTTTGCTGTTGGGTTTAGTGACTTTTATACGACAACAGAAATCAATAATAAATTTGGTATCTTTATGCATACCTCTGAAAACCTTAGCAATGGATATTTTCCTCTAAAAAAATCAATGTGTCCTTTAAGGCTAAGGCCAGACCATAGTTAAGTTTTCCAAATTTAATGGAGAAGGAATGTAAATCCGTAAGATGTCTTGGGATGATAATCGATGCACATTTATCTTGGTCTTGCCATGTTGATTATGTTTGTAATGAGGGATTTGCAAGCCTTGGTATGTTTCGAAGAATTAGGAATCTTGTTGATGAAAACTCAATTAATTGTGTATACGTTTGCTTGGTACAATCACAACCCGATTACTGTTGTAAAATTTGTTGGCTACGCTTTAATATGTAAACAGATCAGATATAGATAAATAGTGAAGTTACAAAAAGAGCGGCTAGAATTATCCTGATGTGTAATCTGTACAAGCCTTCTAAAGAAATAGTTGACGAGTTGAAATGGTTACCGTTCAATCTTTCCGTGACTTATTAAACAGAGTGTTCATGTTTAAATGTCTAAAAGGTCTTTCATCAAATTTTACGGTAATAAATTCATGTTTGCTTGGAATTCCCACAATTTAACACTGGATTTGCCGCTGATAATAACATAGTCACTCCTAAAGTTCATATACTGAATGTTTTAAACACTATCCCAAGTATTATTATGGACTTCCTGAAGTTTTTGAAACTATGTTCTATGAGAAAGCCACAATCAATACTTACCCTACTCGACACAATGAAGAATATCATTAGCCTCTAACCAGAACGTCAATAGCTAAAACAACAATCAATTTCAATGGACCCAAATTTTGGAACTCCCGAGAACAACATAAAAACTTCCCCCACGCAAAAGACTTAAGCTGACATTATTAAATGTGTATAATATCCCTCCTGCCAATTGATTATTGAGCTCATCCCATCATGCTCCTACTATCTGCCTTGGCAAGCCCATATAGCTTATATAGGCAGTGGCGTATCTAGCGGGGGGGGGGGGGGGCAAGGGGGGGCACGTGCCCCGGGCGCCACTTTCAGGGGGCGCAAAAAAGGCAAAATTTAGAAGAAAAAAAAAGGGAAAATAAAGAATAAAGGAAGAAACTGGAAGAAAAATGGGGAGAAAAAACATTGAAATATTATTTTCACCAGCATCCTTAGAAGCTACCGGCGAAAAAAAGTTGGAAAGGGCGCGATTTCGACACTATGCCAAGGTATCAGCTGCTGGAAGGGGCGCGATTTCAGCACTTGCCCCTGTCTAAGATTTTGGAAGGGGCGCAATTTTTGCACTTGCCCCGGGTGGTGCATTTCCTAGATACGCCACTGGGTATAGGAACCTTGGAGCTGAACCCTCACGTACTTGTCTTTATTTTATCTCTGTCCCAGCCTTTGAATCCCTTTTCTGTTCATTACTGTGTATTCTCATATATAATACTCTTTTTGTTTTTGTAACATTTTTAAGCAGACTACGTATATTGAGCTCTGATAGCAGTTTCCTCCGTTTCCATCTATCCTTTAGACTATGGTCTTCTTAGGTTTAATTACGAAATATTGCAATTTCTGTTTAATATGCTATTGTTCGTGTTAAAGGCAGATTCAATATAAATATTTCAATATCTGTGTATGTATCATTGTGGACAGATAACGGGTGATTGGCGTCTCTGAAGTTGTCAATTAGCCTATATTTGAAGAGTTATATAGCAAAAAGCCAACAAATGCCATTTTTTTTAAATAGTAAGTAAAATGTTGTATAGCGATAGGGCTAACTGGCGTTTATTTTTTTTCACAATTCACGATAACCTTTAATTTGGTGATTTCGAAACACAGTTTTATGGCTGAACCAAATAAACGCCTCCTGACATTCATACCAAAACGCAATATATCCACTCAGACAATCAGCGTGCATATCATTTCCAAAATGGCGGTGCCCATAAAACTCTACAGACGCAAAGTTCCCTCAAACAGGCCAGGCGCGCGCTAGCACGGAATGCACGGAAAAGCATCGATCGGCTGCTCCGTCTCGTCTCCTTGATCGGAATTCAATATGGATATATGACATTTACAAAGAAACGATTTATGGATATATGGCATTTTGCAATAACAACGCAATTAAAGTACATGTCATCAATTTTGGTAAAATGGCATGTGTAGATTTGCGTACATAAAGCAAACGGTGTCCTTCATCTTGGTTTGCCTAATATAGATATATTGGCTTTTGCTATGATACTCTTCTTTTAATTTTGCTATGATACTCTTCTTTTAATTTTGCTATGATACTCTTCTTTTAATTTTGCTATGATACTCTTCTTTTAATTTTGCTATGATACTCTTCTTTTAACATTCAATTTTGATAATTTCTATAACTATTTGCTGATCGTGTAACATACAGATGCAATGTAAATAATTTAAACAAACATTATTAACTACACATATTATTTTTATCTATACGACATTATAATCATTTTTGTTTTGTTTTGTTGAAAATGAAAAATAAAATAAATAAAATGAAATGAAATGAAATTGAATAACTTGCCAAGTGACATAAAGCAATCCCAGTCCTTATTTGCGTTCTGAAAAATTAAAGATTCATCTTTTTAAATCACAAACAATATGAAACACAGTTTTTTTTTTATATCTCACATAATTGAAAATATATACTCTATAATACATGAGAATATATCTTTACCTTGTTTGTGCATAATTACGTTTTTCTTAATCATGACTCCCAGGGCCCAGGATGAGTGGACTACCCTGTAATAGCCAAAATCACTCACTCACTCACTCACTCACTCACTCACTCACTCACTCACTCACTCACTCACTCACTCACTCACTCACTCACTCACTCACTCACTCACTCACTCACTCACTCAATCACTCAATTCAATAATCAATATCAATCAATTCAATCAATAATCAATCATCAATCCAAATGCATATATAATAAAAATAATTAAATAAATCAAAATATATATAAATAGATAATAATAGATACTGAGTGATGAATAAATAATAATAAATAAATTTTTACCCGCACAACAGGCCTAATTGATCCACATATATGCAAGGCATTTAAGAACTTGAATACTAAATTACATTAAAATAGTAATTGACATGCTGACTACGAAATTGAAAATTTAGCTGATAATAACAATTTTTGCCTGAAAACAATAAGTAAAATAATATATTAGGACAGCGATCCTGTTATGCAACCACATCCCAGACTATTCAAGTCAGAAGCGTTGTCTGTACAGAGTGTTAATGAATTGCGAAAAAAAACGGAAACTAATAATATAATAATAATAATAATAATATAAATAATAATAATAATATAATAAAATATAATAATAATAATAATATATAAAAAATAATAATATTATTATTATTATTTATTATTATTATTATTATTATTATTAATTATTAAATTATTTTATTATTATTAATTATTATTATTATTATTATTATTATTATCATCATCATCATCATCATCATCATCATCATCATTATTATCATCATTTTCATTATTATCATGTCTGTATGTGTGGCGTTTATCATACATTGTCTTATATCAATATAATGCAATACATTAATTATGTATGCAGTGATAGTAATAAAGTTTCAATTTTTAATGGATTTAAAACAGTACATTGTAGTTTAAGACTTGGTATCAATTATTGTTCTTGTTCTTGTTCTTGTTCTTCTTGTTCTTCTTCTTCTTCTTCTTCTTCTTCTTCTTCTTAGTATTATTATTATTATTATTATTATTATTATTATTATTATTATTATTATTGTTATTATTATTATTATTATTATTATTATTGTTGTTATTATTATTATTATTATTATTATTATTATTAT
>JZLH01S0301945.1:0-13893 GCA_001188425.1 Eucidaris tribuloides | reverse complement strand
GCTTCCCGTAAGCAACGGGTTAATGGAGGGTGGTGTTTCAGTGTGCCTGTACAGTGGACCTTTCAAGGCAGTCATATACCATGCAATGTTTCCAGATGAGGTGTGATTCCCTTAATATGAGGTTAAGCTGTTTCAGTAACAAAACTGGCTCTACAGCATGTCCCCAAAAAAATGTCCCTCTGATAGACTACTAAATTAAATCCAAAATCAAGTATCATTCTATATTTAGCGTTCCAATTTAGAAAGCCCATTTTATTTCCTACCTTTTGTGAAAATTTCATCGGTCTCGCTTCATTGGTTTTGAATACACAGTCTGTTATGTAACATCAGTGCTTTTTCAGTCCATTCCAAGTTTGCAGTCTACATCAATGCATCAACCTGAATGTAAATTAGGTGGAAAGACGTGCCGGAGAACAAAAAAGTTTACAAGCTGGACATGGAAGGACAAACCATAAGTGTAACACACTCTATGAAAGCAAACAAGACCAGTGGAACACAACTTTGATCAGTTTTCATTTTAAAAAGTGAATGAACAGTCGTTGAGATAATCGAAGTGACGCATGGAATAAGGTATAATATGTCTGTGATGTGCCTTTCTTTTTGTCAAACTTGGAATGGGCTGTAAAGCACTGCTGTTACATAAGAGCCTGTGTATTCAATACCAATAAAGCGAGGCCTTTGAAATTTTCAAAGGAATTACAAAATAAAATGGGCTTTCTAAATACATAAATTTAATTCAAGTATAAAACTTGATTTGGTAATTATTCTGTGGTCTATGAGAGGGACATTTTTTCTGGGGCACACTGTAGAAGGGATCGAATGCAGGTAATGGCTTATGATGGAAAATTTTTGCACATTTTAAAGGGAAATGGCAAGATTGGCAGTAGTCCTCAGTTTTAGAACACATTGATTGGTATTGGCCCATTTGTTATTAACTTGGATGGTAGATGCTACATGTATAGTTACCTCAATGTTAAATTGGGGTCAAGGTCACATAAGTAGGTCATAGGTCAAATGCTAAGATACTATGGCGTGTCTTGTTTTGATAAAAACGGATGTTAGAATTAAATGTAACTTGGCAAAATCAGCTATATGGCAAGGGGATGCAAAGTTTTCCAAATGGTTCATTTGGCTACGTTGGTGCCTAGATATCAGGCTTCAAAGGCCAAAACTATATGTATAACTGATGTTTTTTCTATGGGTACCATAGAGAGTTTGCAAGACCTCAGGTGAGCGTCGTGCCCCCTGCGGCTCTTGTTTTAATAGAGATCAGGGGTGCAATAATCAGCCTGTTTGAGTGTACTAAAAAACATGAAATGCCTTCAACAATGATATCAATGGTGTGATGCAAAAGGGACATTTGGATATTGCATCTGAAGTGTTTTGTTCATGAAATAATAAAATTTTAGGTACAGTCTGACCTCAGTTATTTGGCCATCACTTTACCAGATCTCTCTATTACAGTGCACTCTCGTTATAAAGAAGTTAGAACACTGATATAACAAAATTTCATTATAAAGAAGTAAAATCTGTGGTCACATATGTTGGATTCCCTTTGTATTCTATTGTTTTTGCAACCCTGATATAAAGGAATTTCGTTATAAAGAACAAATTTCATGGGTCCTGAGGACTTCTTTATAACGAGAGTGCACTGTATCTGGACAATGAATCTACCAGTCACTGCCAGTATTTATTTAGAAACTGCTGTGTTTGAACATTATCCCTCTTATCCGGCCGTACATGTACCATTTACCCGAATGGCTACTGGTCCCAACATGGCCACATAACTGAGGTGGGACTGTAGTTTTTAACAATTCTCCCTATTTGCAATACAGAGGTGCACCGCCTATCGGGTCCAACGGACAGGCCAAAATCCACAGTGCCTCATGGGAAATTGTAGATATCATGAAGCCTAGCTACTGTGCATTTTATGTGAACAATACATGCTACATATTTCCTTGCAATTTGTGGACCGATAACATTGAATTCTTCCTACACTGCCAAACTTAAAAATTTGGAGAAATACCCGTGGATGAAAGGCATAAAATGGGTGAAATGGCCATGCAATATCACTGCGGCAGAACTGATGTCGACACTGAAGTTGGAAATTGGCCCGTCTGTTGGTCCAGATAGGTGGCGCACTGTACTGCGATTACCCAGAATTACAGTATTTACCTTTTAACTAGTAGAAATAATTAAGAGTGTCAATGTCTAAGTCTCTCAATCATACTACACAAACAGTGATAGGTAGCACTTAATTTTGCGAAGAACTCTGGCTATCGACAATTCGTAATTCACCAGCATTTAGCAGTAGAGGGCGCACTGTCCAAGAGAATTTGGGCCCCTGCAAACTTCTGGTTTTATTAGCTCATCCGGCCCAAAGGGCCCGATGAGCTTATGCCATGGCGTGGCGTCCGGCGTCCGTCCGTCCTTCCGTCCTTCCGTCCGTCCGTCCGTCCGTCCTTCCGTCCGTCCGTCCGTCCATCCGTCCGTCCACAGTTTTGAAAATGCTTCTTCTTCGTCATTTCCCTTTTTCTCGACGATTTTGCATTCTGATTGTTTCATATGAATAGGGCTAGTTGCGGGGATTAAAACTTCTATCACAGAATCCCGTGAGAATTCATTTATTATTTTAATTATGCCATTTATTCGACAATCACAAAATGCTTCTTTTCGCTTCATTTTCTCAACCGATTTTAATTTTTGATTGCTTTATTTGGTAGGCTGAGTTATGCACGCTTTTTTTTGTATGTGTATTAAAAACTTCTACACAGAATTTCTGAAATTTATACTCCATTGATTAATTATGTTAATTTATGCAAATATTATTCCCGCAAAATAAAAAAATTGTTCTTTTCCCACATTTCTGATCCCGATTTTCATTCTGTTGTTTGATCTGATAGGGCTAGGGGGGGCTTTCAGACTTCTGCACAAAATTTTTGAAATAATCAATTTATGCAAATTTAAATCAACTATGGCAAATTTATGCAAATTTTGGCGAAATCACAAAAAATGCTCTTCTGCCTCATAATTTCCTCACCATATTTTAATTGTGATTACTTTATTTTGGTTGGGGTGAGTTAGCCACATTTAAACTTCTACACAGAGATTTTGAAATTAACTCATTATTTATGGTTAATTATGCCCAAAAATTAATCGAACAATACAAAAATTGCTTCTTCTCTCTTACATTTTCTTGACCGATTTTCTATTCGTGTTTGTTTGACTCCTATAGGGCTAGTGGGGCTTCAAGACTTCTACCACAACATTGTCGAAATTAATCGGATTATGCAAATATTAAAATTAATCAATTATGCAAATTTATGGCCAAATTATTCAAAATCACAAATAAAATAAAAAAAATGCTTCTTCTCATTCACTTTTCTCACCATTTTGTGATTAGCATTTGCTTTATCTGGTAGAGGCTAACGCTTGGTACACTAAACTTCTAGCCAGAATTTTTAAGCTTGTTGCTTCATTAATTATTTATGTAATTATCAAATTTATTCCAAAATAACAATTTATTCATCGTTATCATATCAAGTACCTATTAATTTGTTTCACTTCAATGTGTTTTTCCACAACGCAAAAATCAGTATGGAGGCCCGAAGGATCGCGGGATGCAAATCAGTATATATTCAAATGTAGTAATTTATTTTTTTTATAAATTATTATTTTATTTTTTTCATGTCCCTTCCAGGGCCATGAAACTAATATTTTCCTCAACTCGAATTTTTTTTATATTCATGTTCCTTCGGCGACATTCAAATTTTAATCTTTCTACCAGTATAATAATTGTACCACAGAATTTTGATATATGGATGTTGCGAGATGCCGATGAGGCGCATACGTCATTGACGTTTTCTAGTATACATTAACACAGGTTTAGAATTGAAAAGTCCTGTATAAATGACTGGTTTAAAATTTGTGGCATATACCTAACAAATTTTGATGGTATATACCTGTAAAGGTCACATGAAATCATAACGCAAATTTGTGACACTCTGACCTTATTTATTAAAATCGTGAATTTGGCAGACGTCCCTGTGTATTATCTATGGAAGCTGGAAATGAGTTGGTCACACAAGTCGAACCACGGTGAAAACTACGCATGCGCACACTGACAATAGCGCCCTCTATTGCCGAACGCCATATAATTGTTGCCAGCGAGAATTGATTCACCAATGTCAATAAAATGTTTACACATGTTTAAGTCCATGTACTGATAAGTCCCCCCAAATTATCTCTCAAAAGAAAAATGTCTGATTTGGATTTTGCATACCAAGTTAAAAAACTAAATATTGTTCAAGTGTTGGAGATTACGGGTACAAGAGAGTAATTGTGACCCGACTGTATTTTCTCCATCCATGCAAACTGAAGATATTGGGAGGGGTGCATTTATTTCCAGAGGGGTATGTTCATCTGCTGGAATTTCTATGAGACCTGTGGCATCCTCCCTAAAACTGCTAAACTCATCATTACGGTTTAAAAGTTGCGAGGATGGATCAACATGCCAGTCAATTTACTAAGACTAAAATCTCTCCTGATTTTATAAAAATACTTTCTGTCGAGTTTTCAGGGGAAAATTGCCATTTTTTGCTCAATAATCAAGAATTTGTTAAAACTAATGACTTTCATCACATTTAACATTATAGTGTTTTTTAGCTTGTTTTTTATATGAACGTTTTTGACAATATGCAAGTCGACAACCCAGTCTTTAAGTGAGCCGAGATGAAAACAGGCAAATTGAAGTGTTCCAAGCAGCAGATGTTGGATTAGAAATGTATTTTATCTATTTTTTTTTGCCAGTTTATCAATTTAAAGCCCAAGAATGGTTATAGTCGATCAATCAACAGTCTTTCACAAAGTTTGGTATCGTCACGGCAGACATCAAAAACAACATAAAACTGACTGAAAATTGTTTCTAATGACATATTGGGATTTTCAAAATATCAGTAAACAGATATAAGTATAAACATTCCCTATGGCCAAAAAACTGGGGGGCCTGACTACAGGCGACTCCCGTTATAACGAAGTCCTCGGGACCGGCATTTTTTTGTTTGTTGTGTGAAAATTTCGTTATAACCAAACAGTTGAAAGTATATAAAGATATACAGATAATAATTTGGGGACCTGAATTTTTACTTCGTTGTAACAGGAATTTTGTTATAACCATGTTCGTTATAACGGGAGTGCACTGTATTTTATTTTATAACAGTTTTGTTAATATGGAAGCATTTCAGAGCTTGTGATTTTCAAGGCATTAATGATAAATGTCTATTTTAAAAAACATAATGGGAGAAAATTTCATTTTTCCCCACATACCAAAAATATACACTGCCTTAAAAGGGCAGTGACATGATTGGGAAAAATAAAAAAATGCCTCTCAAACCAAACTGGTTGAAAGATATACCAATGGATGCACCAGCAGGAGTGTATCTCCTGGCTGGAAGGATTTATCTTCAATTTGTTCATTTAAGCCAAATCAAGTATGAAGATGCTAGAATTCTGTTTCTATCAGGGCCTGATAGGATTAGATACCATAGAGAGCTATGCAATAAATTTGGGCATACTGATGGAAGTTACTATAGAATCAAGTCAACTTTTGACTACAAAATTGTTTCAGTAGAATCCTTGCACAGTTTACTTGATTCTAGAATAGTTTCACCCCAAGTTGAGGACCACCCCCAATCATGTCATTTACCTTTAATAATTTTTATTTTAAAAAACACAGTGGTTCAAAAGTATAATAAATTAAACATTTTTTCAAATCAGAATTTGGTCATGTCTGGGTTCCTGAGTCAACAGAAATGAATCTGACAAATAATTTTCTGTCCTATTATCCCATGACATGCAGTCCTGGGTTTTGTACCTGCATGATTTTACTCTTAAAGTTCCCCTTTGATGGTACATCAGAACATCTATATCTTTCACTAGAAACAGAGGTCTGGTAAAAAGTAATCATGAAGTATTACAAAAGAAGGGGATCACAAATGCCATTTCTAGTGATCATAAATTTTGTAAAGTATCTTGTTACAATGATATATTTAGTGAGACGTGTTTATATTCAAATAGACTGAAATAATGCATAACTCTTTATTGATTAAAATTTAAATGTTATACAAAAGTTTTGGTTATACATGTATATATTGTGTGCGTGAAGTTGACTTTCCCTTTCAATTCATAGGTTTTGAACAAAAAGTAAGATAGAAAAGATTTCTATAAAGAAATAGAAATATAAATGTTTTGTGCTGTCCCTTACTCTCTCCCTTTAAAAAATCAAACCCCTTAAGGGCAAAACTGGGGACCCTGAATATGACATTAGTAAATGTTACTCTTTTTCTCTAAAAGGTGTGTATTACATATAATACAGTTTGGCTGTGAGAATACTGAAACTTCATGGAGATGATGCAAATGACCCCCATTTCCCCATTTGTTATGCTGAGCCCCTTGGGGGGGGGGGTGTCTTCCATTTGAAGACATTTAAATCCTCTCCCCCTGCAGATGATTTTTGCAAAGTTTGATTAAAAAAAGTTTTGTGACAAAGGGTAATGGACCATGGACAATTGATGATGATGGATAATGAGGAATAGCATTAGGCTAACGCTGTCTATTGGCTTGGGTGAGAATGGAGATAAATCTGGCATCAGTTTGCAAAATGTGCAGCCCAGTTTAAAGCAAGTTTGCTTCCCCCCCCCCCCCCCCCCCGAGTTGTTTGGAGATGTTTTCCAGACTTTACCCATGAGACTACCCAAAGGAGCTATTGTCATTGATAATGGCAAGAGTTCTTTCACTACTGCCACACTTATGGGTAAAAAATACCGCTTATGAACTTCAATAACATGCTATACCCACATACATTCAAGCACTTTTAATATTTACCCATACATCAACTGTAACTCTACACTACCAAAGATCATCCACACCAATTATTCTCTATAAATTTAATGTCACATTTCATAATGTCAGCCATCTTGATTCATTATGTCTATGTGGGTATATGTGTGTATGTTTGTATGTGTGTGTGTGTGTGTGTGTGTGTGTGTGTGTGTGTGTGTGTGTGTGTGTGTGTGTGTGTGTGTGTGTGTGTGTGTGTGTGTGTGTGTGTGTGTGTGTGTGTGTGTGTGTGTGTGTGTGTGTGTGTGTGTGTGTGTGTGTGTGTGTGTGTGTGTGTGTGTGTGTGTGTGTGTGTGTGTGTGTGTGTGTGTGTGTGTGTGTGTGTGTGTGTGTGTGTGTGTGTGTGTGTGTGTGGGTTAGGGTGCTGTCCAACACCACACATGCATACTTGGTAATTCAACTGTAAATGTATAGCATGTTGTCCACATCATCTGGGTTGATTTATGTTCAGTTCCGATTCAGACATAAATAAAACGTGTTGATAGGGATATATCTAAAATGTGACATTGGTCAAAAGATGAGTGCAACAGGTTTCCAACTAAATATTTGTTGTGCTTTTTTGTAAGGTGTATCTGTTATGAGAGGTTTCAACATTGTTTGAAACACTAAATGATAGTTTGTCAACAAATTGTATATTTTTTCACTGCCACATTTTAAACTTGACTCCATTTTGTTCAGATTTTGATTTCAAAATTTGCCCCCAAAAAGGCTTACATAATCTCTTTACACATTCTGGTTCTTCACACTTCCTCAATGCACACAAACACAAATTCAAACAGAGAATACATAAAACACAAAATCAGTAAAAGATTATTTTTAGGTTCACACTTTCATGTGTATTTGTAAGTCCAAAAATGAGTGCAAGGCAAGAAAAAAATCAAACAAGTAATTTTCTACAACATAATATCTGGATAGAATGTACTGTGGCATATGTGCACTTATACCTATTACACTAATCTAAATAAGTAAGCATTTATATACAAAGAACTTAAAGGACAGTGACATGATTGAAAGAAATAAAACAATGCCTCTAGAACCAAACTGGTTGAAAGATATACCAGTCTATGGATGGAGTGTATCTCCTGGCTGGAAGGATTTGTCTTGAATTTGTTTACTTGAGAAGAATCAGGCATGAACATATCAGCACTTTATTTCTCTTGTGCCCCAAGATAAATTAATTCCATACAAAGGTACACAACAGATTTGTCAGTCACAAGGCATACTGATGGAAATTATTTCAAAGTGAGTCAACTTTGGACTACAAAATTTTCACAGTAGAATCCCTGCACAGTTTACTCAATTCTAGAATAGTTTTACACCAAATTCAAGATTACCCCCAATCATGTCATTCACCTTTAAAATTTAAAAACAAGTTCCCTGATCTAAAAGATTACAGTTGACAGTTGACAGTAAGTCAGTAAAGAATACCTAGTGATTTATTCTTGGAACACAAGGAAAGTGTGTTTTTGTGATTTAATAATGTGTTTAATTTTTTCATTTGTTAAGCCCTATGATATGGTAATTTGATTTTATCCCACTCGTGAAGAAGTGACTGAAAATGTTTGTGTATGAATGAAGCTCGGTATTTGACTTATAAGATTTTCACTGTCATATCCCTTACAACAAATGTCTGTTTCAAATACAAAGGGGATACAAAATACACAATGTAAACAGGGTGATAAAAAAGAGAGAAACAATTTGTCAAAAATGCTGATGTAGCATTGTTAGAACTGTCATAGACAAATGGTGAACCCTGCTCCAAAGGCTGGGTATCTAACAATTGAACTTATACAAATAACATTAATCACACAAGTGTTCCTTTCCAGTCTAAAAATATCAAAAGTCATTTTCCCCCACATATTAAATCCGTATGAAAATCTTTATTTACTAAAAAAAGAAAAATAATTGTCAAGAATCCATGACAGGGGAGGGGACAGGAATGAACAATATGACAGCAACACTTTACAAGAATACAAATTCCTAAAATAACTGGAATTCCTCAAGTACAAACTCTGATGTGTAATAACAGGAGCATAGGAATGAATTATTTACATGTTGTTCTGATCAAATGTTTACATGTGGACTTACCAATTTGATGTTCATGTGATGAATTATGACACATGCCCATTTATAAAATACATGTATTTTAAAATGAAATTACACTTATAATAAAATAATGCCTCCAGCTCCCTTACAGGATGGAGGCATAATAAAATGGGATGAATACCATAATCTTAACATAAATAAATATATGTCAAATACACATAAGTTCTCAACATCTCTGTTATATTTTTACAAATACATTTTACAGAACTGACATGTAGGTAAAAAATGAGGTAATTTTGCTGGTTTAAGAACCACAAAGCATTATACAGCAATTTCAATATCTTTATTTTATTCCAAATTAAAGCAAAAAAATATTCTCTTGTTTTTTTTTTAACTGTTAAACTGATTGCAGATGATTGCTGAAACATTTATATACCATGCCTGTATTCAACCTTTTTAAAGTACTATTATTCTTTAAAAAAAAGAAAAGCGGATGCCAAAATTGAAATATCCGTCTCCGTGACCTATGTAGAGATATGTACGACAAACACACTTTCTTCATGAAATAAAGAGCAATATTGATCTTGTATTGATGAAAAGTGTCTTTCAAGAGAATAAAAATGTGAAATTAAATAATTATACTTCCTTTTCAAATTGTTGAATTTCATCTTATAATGTTGCAGCAGAGTTGACAGCTAAGCACCAGTAAAATCTTGTATATATTCAAACACTTGCACAGTGACACTAGATATGGACGTGTATAGTGAGTAATGTATTACACATATTTTTGCACACAATGTTTACGCAAATCTGTTTTCAACATTCAGTACAAAATACTTATGGGTGTATAAAATGATGAAAAATACACACACATAGTGCAGGGGAAATTTGTATTTCATGATATAAAATTTCTGGATTATTTAATGAAGTATACCAATAAATACTTTGAACATTAATTTACATGAATATCAAATTTGTAGCCATTGAAGAATACTTACACAACCAGATCAGTTACACAGAATTGGACAAATGCGTGCAAGCACAACGGAAAGATAGCTCATGTTTTGACAATTTGCAAATGCTAAACAGAGGTCCCCATTTTGATTTCATTTTAAGTTTAATTTTGGCATACTGAAATTGTTATATTGTACTACGTACATAAAAAAGGCAGGGAGCATATTCCAATTTATGATGGGATTACACTGCAAACGTATTTCACATCATTATGTAATACATGTGTCACTTTTGCCTTGTGCCCTTTTATTTTTTATTCAGATTCCACAGTATAAATACAGAATTTTGTTCATGTAACAAAAACCCCTACTGCCAATAATTTATTACACACAAAAAAAGAAATACAGAGCCCCTAACACAAAAAAGAAAAGAATATTATATCACTTCATTTGATATATAACATCAGTGATACTTTAAACATGTTAATATGTATGGAAATGTTTTATGCTGATGTGCGATTCCAGCAATACCTTACAAAAATATTATGTTTTGTTCATGTCTATTTCATATTTGTAGTCTTTCAATTACAGGGGAACCTCGTTATAAACAAGGTTGGATATATCGAAATACCTGATATAACAATGTAACTTTGCAGGTCCCATTCCTTTTACAGTCTTTTGTTTTTATCCCTGATATAACGAGATACCCGATAAAAAAAGGGAATTGTATTGCTCCAACGGAGCTCGTTTTAACTAGGTTCCCATGTACCGATGCAGAAATTTGGTTCAAGTCTGTGCAGTGGCAGTTCAGCAATGGTGTGACCGAATTCCCTGTAAATGTCTCGACAAAACTGAGAATGTTCTCGAGTCATGATATGGAATCGATTGAGAGGGGTCGATGCAAACAACCAATATGAGTTGAAAGAGAGAAAGAGCATTCCTTACATATTCTGTTACTACTTCTTGTCATTTATCCAGGGTATATGAGGCCAGTTGCCTTCAGGCGTCTCAAATAATCTAATTTCTGATCAATCTCCCTGCATGGCCGTGAAAAACTGTATACGCAACTGCTCGCAAATTGGTTCGATGATATTGCATCGGGATATAATGCATACCACACTGTTGTGAGGAAAAAAAATGCAAATAAAAGAAACATTCAACATCAAAATTGTGAGTGTATATTTGATATATTTGTGGAAGTCTATACCAGTTGCTACAGAAAAATAAACCATTACAATTGTAAAGAGGAAATTTCCATCTTGATATCAAAAGGTTATTTATAATTCTGCGGCTTACTGCTTCATCAAATGTACTGTTTGGAACTAGGAGTGAAAGTGCAACATATTTTGTCTATCTTTGGTGAAACACATCAGTCAATGAAACCTTTTCCTCCACTTGTTTCATACTTTGAAAGAATTAGTCCAAGCCTTGTGCATATAATTTACAAGGAACAGGACTAGACAATAAAATTAGTTGGAAAGAACGAGTTATTCAACTTCCTAGCTTTTTACACACATCTATTAAATTAATACAATACATAGAACACATGAAAAATAAATAACACAAACTTTATTCATCTAAATTCCTTTCTGTTGAAACTCCAAGAGCCTCTGTCATTACGTTTCAGAGTTCTATATTTTTGGGGGTGATGTCATCACATAGTAAATATATGCACAGCCCATATTGGATGAGGTATGTTGCGACATCCCACAATAAATATGTGCTAATTATACACATGCCAGAATACTTTGCCACTTTGCCACATTTTTTTCACAATGCTTCATAACTTACACTCAATGTATCTTTAATCAAAAACCTTGATATTGCCACAAGCTATCATAGAAGCCATTGATTACGACCACGCTACTTACACGCAAACATACCTTACCACAGTGCACTTTGTTTCTTTAAAGGTATTTTGAATTCTGGAAAACCAAACCAAACATATATTACTTGCAATATATACAATCTCGAAAATAACCATTTTGATCTAATAGCTCTCCCCCTGTCAAAACAACACATGACGGCATTACACTTTACACAATGCTGTAATGATTTTTTCTTTCTTTTTTTTTCAAATATATATTAAACAGCTGGGGATTGTCATAATCTATCCATTATACATTCATTTACATCTTTCCAATAACCTCAATATCTATCAGTTTGATACAACTTTTGGTTTTTGGCTTGTGATTTGTTTAAACTCAACCCTCATTTGGTTTTGCACCTTTTTAGTATGTACAAAAAACAACAACACTATGCATAAATCATTTACATTTACAATTGTCCAGTGAAAGACGAGGCCATGACAATATATCAACATTTATATACAAAGCTGCTTGCACTGGTCTTTCACATATTATCCAACACATAAACAAAAACTATCGTTGTAATCAACATAATATACAATTCTAAACTTATTTTAATAAATTAACATTGTATTTTATGTGTATCATATATCCCATTCCATTCTCTTTTAAAAATGCCTTTTTGGATTGCCCTCTAAATACTTGGATCAGAAATTCTTTGACAGACATAGAATGAAGTGACATACTACTGTCTACAAATTGTAGTAGTAGTTTCATAACTATCAATATAAAATTTTGTTGAAAAAAAAAAAATTACATGTATTCCATTATACAGAGTAGCCCTGAAAAATGGAACAGTTACATTTATGGTTATTTCCCAACTTAATTGCTCATCTTTATTAAAGTTCATCTGATAGACTATTTTTTTGTGAGTAGAATAACAAGATCATCTATTTTGGTGGGTTCTTTCCATTTCAGGGCCATTTCTGTGAAGCAATGTAAATTTGGTATACATGCTCCAGTTTACATGTAATTTCTTTGGGACACCATCACTAGGAAGCTTCGTTATCACTTTCCCGCTACTCAAGTTGAAATGCACTGCTTTGCTGTTAACATTGCCTGTAAAATGAAAACTACTGAACGAAAATTGTCAATCTAAGTGTTGTATTGCTCAGAAAAGAACACTCTATCAGATGAATGGGGAAAAATAATAAATTTCTTAGATAACGACAAGGAAAAAAAAATTACCATATTTGTTAGATTTAATGTTCAATTTTTTTGGGGCCACACTGTATAAGTATGAATTTCACCCAAGTAATATAATGGAGGTCTTTTAGAAAACTATTTAATTTGTGTGACATTGTTGCTCCAGTAACACCACATGTGCCACTGTCAAGGTTATGTTCCATTGCCACTTGTCAATTTTATTTGTGATTCTATTTGTATTTCTATTTTTGTGAAGCTGATATCAAAATTTTGAGGAGGAATGTGCTATTGAAGCATGTTTATAATTATTTATCTTGGTGCTGTGTCTTTTGTGTGAATCATGTTTGTATTTGATGAGAAGAACCAATTTTCAGTTTGCTGTTGTAAAAAAAAAAGAAACAAAAAACTATTTATTACAAAGAATTTATATGTCCTTCAACATTACGGTAAATATCAGTACGTGCTTTGGTCCAGTGATGACAATTACTGATATAAACCTAAGCCACACACATAAGGTCCTGGCATCATCACTCAGACAATTCTGTAGCCCCCCCCCCCCCAATAAAAATAAATAAATAAATAAAAACAGGATTGCCATTGGTCATGACTGCATTGCAGACTTGAACAACTTACTGTACACACCTTATATTTCTCAATGTTTTAATTTTCAGTTTTCAGAAGTTTCACAACTTTGCTGCAATCGTAAAAATTAAAACATTGCCAATAACAATAGTAGTGTGGTGTGCAGTAAATATTGGAAGGTCTGCACAACTTTGAAATTTGGTAGTTGCAAAAATGCTCAGTAGAGTGTAATTAGTGAAAAAAATAAGTACACAAAATATAAGGTGTATACAATATTAGTATGATGTTGAGGACCCTATGTTTGAATTAGCAACTGATTTGTGAATACATGGAGGCAAAGCATGGTGCATGATTGTTTTTTCTTGCAATTCATGATGAAGACTTTTCTTATGTTCTATGAG
>JZLH01S0301912.1:20738-39194 GCA_001188425.1 Eucidaris tribuloides | reverse complement strand
TGTGATATATTTGAATTGAATCGATTTCAATTTACCACTTTCCATTTTTTTTAAAAACATTTACAATTTTACAAGATTGTTATACAGGGGTGGCTCCCCGAAATGGGGGGTAATGTGTACGGTACGATCGCTATATTTTCCTATTATCGGATAAATGTCATTTAATTATTTATTTCGTTGCCGCTGAACTTCTTTTCCCAATAATTAAAATAGATACCAGATAAGACCAAGAATGATTGAGAACATTGGCTAATTTTAACTGGAATTGCATTGCCTCCGAAAATTGTGCCCTATGAAATCAAACGCCTTCTCAAATCAAGTCTTGTCGTATCTATTTATCTTGGTAAAGAACTGTTCTAAACCAACGAAATAAAAATTAATGTCATCATAAGTATGCCATATTGACAAAATACGGAGAAAAAAAAACCAGGAAAATACACGACATATCTATAACAAAGAAACAAATTACACATCTTAACAAAAAATAACAAACGTTTATTTTTGATGAAGTGGAGCAGGTGTGGGAACTGTATATATCAAAAAAAGTTTCGTATGCATTCTGAATATCATCCGTCTCGCTGATCGACCTCGCGCGCGATAATACACGAAATAAATGGTATCCGACAACAAATGTCTTCAATTACAGTAGAAAAATGATTTTCGTGGTGAATTACTGTACCATCACAAAACATAAAATGGGGGGCAAATTTATATTTGTGCATATAAGAAGATGTTTAAGCTGGATTTAAACGGTATTAAGTGTTTGATGGCCTTATTTCATGATAGTGTGATAGACAGTGTGAGAATTTGCCCAATTATTTACTTGAATTTCAGTCGTTTTGGCTGTTGATATTATTATTATTATGATTATTTTATTATATTATTATTATTATTGATTATTATTATATATTATATTATTATTATGTATTATTATATTATTATCTATTATTTATTGTTAGTAGTTTAGGTGAGTAGTCAAGTAGTAGTTAGTAGTAGAGTAGCTAGTAAGTAGTAGTAGTATTTTCTATATTTATTATTAAATATTTTTTATTATTATTATATCAGCATTCATATATCATCAGCTTATTTTATTAATATCAGTATTTTGGGTTTAATATTGATATTGTTCGAGAGTTATTTCAATATACCAAAATTTTATTCTTTGCAATTTGCAGATGGGAATTCAACGAATTCGCTAAGGCGACAATTGCTCCGCAAATAGCTCAATCCAACTATACCCTAAACCATATTTATTGACAGGAACCAGAATGTCAACCTACCCAACTCTTCCTATTCCGAAATATTGAGACTGGGTAACTGTTCAGCGGAGCAAATGCCCGGCACGTTGATGGAAGTTGGTTTCCAAATGAAATGATGAAAAATTTTAACTAAAACTCATATAAAAAAGTAACTCCTTTGCACCGGTGTATAGAGATAAATTAATATGATTTTTATGTTATAATTAAATATTTAGGCTATTGTACGCAATCTACTTACTCTAAAAGCAAAGACGCAGCCTCGAATGCGTTCCGAGTGTCCTGTTCCGTAGTTCAAGGAGATACTCTAGGGCAGCTCCGAAGTTTGGACAAAACATTGAACATATACAATCAGATATAAAACTAGATTTATGTAAGGAATATCGATATCAAGCAGCTATGACTGATTAAAATCTAGTATTGATCTAACTTTTGCAGTTGCTGATATACATGCACTGAGGAAAATCACGTCAAATTTTTCGCTGTAAAGAATTAGCAACAATTTACCAGGATATCTGATTGGGCATTCTTAGGGCCCAGCATAATTGAATAACACAAGTAAATCTTTATTAAATATAAGGGTTGCGCCCAGAAAGAATGATACGAGGTAATGATTGCTATTTTTTCATCATTATCGGCAAATGTTATATAATTTATATTTCGTTGGTTAGAATATTCTTTTTCACATAAAATTGATACATGATCATTGATTTGAGTTGAGGCGTTTTGATTCTATGGCCATTTTTCGGAGAGGTCAATGCAAATTTCCCAAATTACACAATTTCTCATAACAGCGGCGGTATAGGACGTTGCGAGTATTCTGGTCGTCTCAGCTTGCTACCGGGACAACACGTGTCAAAGGCTGAATGTCCTCGCTTTCTAAAGGAAGACTGATGCGAGCTATGTCTCATTGTCATCGCGGTTTGTCGGGCTATTGGCAAGCTGAGATGCCAGAATATCTCGGCGTATCGTAATCGCACGCCGCTGTTGAGAATTCGGTGGCAAATTGGGGGAAATCGCATTGCCTCCGCTCCAAACATGCGTCCTAGATCAACGCCTCACTCAAAAGTCAATGATCTTGGTATTCATTTTTATTGGAAAGAATATTCTACCAACGGAATATATTTAAATTATACATTTTGCCGGATAATGATGAAGAATTAGCGGATCATACTCGTAGCATTTTCTTTCTGTGGCACCCTGTTATAGGTTCCATGCACATTTCATTACACCTTTAAATTGCTACATATACAGGGTGGCATGACAACGAATGCTACACTTTGCGATTCGTTAGATTCTTAACATCTCTGGATATGTCAATTGGGCTCTTTTGGTTCAGTAGTTTATAGTTCTTTTTACAACAATAATGATGCTCTGTAGCGATCATTAATTTTGAGTAATTGGTTTGGATCCTGCGGCCATTTTCCGAGGCAATGTCGTTTACCAAATTTCCAATTTTTTACATCGGCGGTTCATCGAACACCGATGATATCTCTCGCATCTCAGTGTCGCATAGCGCAGAAATCCGCGATGAACAATGCGGACATGAGCTACAAGCGAGTTGTATATTCCCTGCGCTTATGTCTCGAGCGGAGTTAGGTCTACGGTGCACGGCACGTACCAGCTGAGAATATCTCGGTGTTCTGATGATGGATTGGAATTGAAAAAAATAATAGCAAATTTAGGAATATTACATTGCTCTGAAAATAGCTAATATCCAAACACCTGCAATCAAACAATGATCAATGATCTTTTGTTGGGAAAAAAATGTTCTAACTCAGTTAATAATAATCAACAATGACATAATTATGTTTAGTGGTGCGCTATTAGAAAAAAATTAACGATCGCAAAGATGTAGCATTCTTCTGGGACCCTGACATAACCTAGCCAAATTCAATTCATTATCCTATCAATAAGCCATTACATCTAAGGAGATTTCCACTATAACCACGTTTTACTACAAAAAGCTTATTAGTTAACAAAATCTATTACATTCATCTTTTGCTTGTAAAGCGGTGGCATTCTAACACCATTGACGATTGAATATGATACTGTAATTGTTTGCAAAAATAAAGAAAACATCTGCCCCCCCACCCGTGTCCTTATAGGACAGCGACACATGCAAATGACATGGTGAAAAAAAAAACAGTGTTACATGAAGAAGATTATAATAAGAGTTTTAACACAGTCCAAATAAAGTATACAATGCAGTTTAATAGTTTTCAAGGACGATAATTATTGGAAAGTTGACAAGATTTACAAGGTGTCATACATCACCTTATCAGTTTTGAGTATTATTTTCCATATTTGGTTTATCAGATAAAACAAAACTTGTTGAAAGTTTTTTCGCGTGTAAAATTCGAGATCTATCCGTTGTCCTTACTATTATGGTCCTGTGATGAGTAAGACGACGTTCCCCTGGGTAGGATGGATGGACCTGTGGTACTGGACATACACCTTCCCTCTCGGTCTGTCGATCAGTTTTGCAATAGAGTCATCCGCGATGGATTCAAAGCTGTAGTAACGGTGGTGGGACCTAGGATACACTGGAGTATTAGGGACAATGTCATTTACCAACTAAAAATCAAATGTTGGGATTAGAGCGCATAAAATGATTTTAATTATCCTGAAATTGACGACTGAAAGATCTGGCCCACTCTTCAGGAGTACAAAAGAGAGACATAGCAAATGCTTTGGAGTGGATCCTGATGGGTGGTAGGCGGAAGGCGGCAAGGCAGTAGACCACCTGGAGAAGGCAATAGATGAGGGACTCAGGACATGGGGGATTACGATACCTGGCAAACAGGGCGGAGGTTTGGCCTGCGAGTCGGATTTGGTTGAAGAGTCTGTTGCCTCCGAATGCTCTGCAAGACGGGAGGAACTAAGGCCTAAGTAAATAATTGATTCTTCATCTCTGAAACGTAGTATTGGTTTGTTCTAAAATTTTTAATATACTTCATAATACATTGAATATATGTGTACCAAATGTTTTACATTTGTTCAGCTTAATCATTCATATTTATTTATGCTTTTAGTTAATATCGGGATTATGCATGGTATCTCTTTTGTAAAATGAATAGTAATTCGTATGTTTGGTCTATACAAACTCGTCAAATATTTACAGTTTTTTTATTTGACGTAATATTTACACGATTTCCATCAATTTTTTCTCCAATTGGTTATCAATCTACGACAATTGACATTCAATGACAATTCTTTACTCAAATTCTTATTATAGTTTCGTTTTTTTTTCCAAGCAGGAAAAAATGCGTATATCCCTATGACCTTGGTCTTTAAAAGCAGTTGATGATCATATAAACGCAGCTAAGTGGTCATGCTTGGCCCAACCCACGTGCGCTCGCGCACGCGATGTGGCGTCAAAGGAAAAAAAGAAGTAAGAAAAAAAAGGAGCAGGAGGAGGGGAGAGGAGAAGGAGAAGAAGAAGAAGCAAGAAGAAGAGAAGAAGAAGAGGAAGAAGAAGAAGAATAAGAAGAAGAAGGAGTAGAGTAAGAAGAAGAGAAGAAGAAGAAGAAAAGAAAGAAGAAGAAGAAGAAGAAGCGTCGCAGTCGGAGTAGGTATTAGTGTACTACTTTGCCTGATGTTAATTCTGAGATGTGGCTGGGCCGCCGGTATTGTTCCATCCTGGTTTAGTATGGCGTCAGCACTCATTTACAGACTGATTTCGTGCCTACCGGCGTGGTTCCGAGTCTTAGTTGGATTTGGGCTGCCATAATTGTATCTGAGTTCATATTATATAATATTATCAGTTTCATATCTGTAATTGTATTATTTTACAATACAATTTACCGCCCCAAAAAAAAAAAAAAAAAATTCCAAAGAATGTGGGTACTGTATGGGAGGAAAGCGGTGCATTACTCAAATTCATATACAGACCGGCTCCTCACACACTACATAATTGTAATGATAAAGAACAAAAAATGATACTTTAGGTGTCGCAATTCTACCCAAATACGAACACACACATGATGGCAAGTATTATAACATCGTGTATGAACAAACACACAAAAAAAAACAACACATGCACATGTTAACCCAATTACGTACATTAATACGATATAACATAATGCATTAAAACATTAACTAAGGCGTATCTGTCCATACATAATCTATTTACACTATGTTACAATACACTACGCATACCAACAGCCAATAATATAACAACCACCCACACACACATTCACCCAATAATGCACCTAACAACATATATACAACACACTCACACACCAGTGTACAAATAACACATACACACACACTCGACACAACACACACCACACATTACTCTTCTCTCTCTCTCAACAACACACACATTCCTCAGACACAACCACACAGACGGCTACTCACACACACAACACACCCACACACACAACACACACTAACTCACACACACACAACTGTTATATACCTATTAGACGCACACTCAATTACTAATAGCACGAACACACACAACACTACACTACACACACACACACACACAGACACACACACTGCACACACACCACAACACATTACGCAACATTCTGCTACTAATGAGAGGTTACCATAGGTTATTATTAACATGAATACCTTTTGCATGCACACGAACAGGACACGAACAGCAATACAACTCAATGACACACGCATACACACATTTCATCGGACCGAAATCACTTACTTCTACAGAAAGTTATCTCAACGTCCGCGATGATTCGAGCAGGGGATTCCAATGCCGGAGATGTTTACCTAATCTGTTGAAATTCAGAACATTCAAAAGCTAAAACGCCATTTCCTTTTAATCTATCTTCTGTCTTTATGATTTTCTATCTATTTCCACTTTTCCCCTTCTTCTCTTTCTTTCTTTTTTTTTCTTTCTCTCTCTTCTTTCATTATTGATCTTATTCATAGAACGCAAGGCAAATACTGTGCTATGCGCAGACTGCTATAGACACTACAGTCACACGCATAGATACAGTCCTCAACCGTCAATAGCTATTTCTGATGAAGATTTCTCGCTCTTTCCTTCTCACTCTTGGCGGAAATTAATGTATGTGTATGTGGTTAACTGACACTGTCTAATATTATGGAGACCCTTTAAAAACATTTTCAAACTTTGACATCTTGATAGTACACGGACAAATCAACACCCTAAAACACATTACTTAATGCTGTCACTATCATAATATGTACAGATAAATATTAAAACATGTGGGAGAACTGGAAAGGTAACTCATTGGTTTTTGCATTTGTTTTGAAGTGTTTGTTTAGGGCTTTAATTTTAGCTAATCAGACACCTGCGGCGATGGAGGAAGCACAGATTTACTAAATGATTTATTAAATTAGAAACATTGTTAAATGATGCCTTTAAAAACGGATATCCCTGGGGTGAAGTAAACCCAGCAGTAACCACAATGCTGTCAAACATGTATCCATTACATTATCGGAAACTTCTGTGTTGCTCAATGCACCGTCGTGCAATCACGTCATATCGCAAACATTGCTAGAAATATGATTGCGACATGATGGTATTGCGCAATACCCGTACTGCGCAATAAGTATGGATTTAACGTTATACCCACATTTTATCTCTACGTATCCAATATTATTATGAGCATTTATCTCTCAATTTCTCATTGATCAATCAAGAAGCATGTTCCAGACTGAGAAGATAAGGGGAATGCCTTTTGAGTGCCAGGTAAAAATGTCAGGGGTGTCAGTTGCTATACATTCGGACTTATAGTCTTTCACAAAGGAACAGCGTCTATAAAATTTGGCGACAAAGTCAGATTATACCAGACTTGTCTTATCGTATCGTACGTGCTTTAATAATAATAATAATAATAAATAATAATTAATAATAATAATAATAATAATAATAATAATAAAATAATAATGAATAATAATAATAATAATAATAATACAACAAAACATCTATTACCCAGGGTAGCCACTTCATCACATAGAGCTGCCTTCTTCCACGTCCTGCATAACATAAATGTTATTATTACCCTTCTCTGTTCTAGAACGCCAAGCGCCTGGCCAGAAAGCAGAAGATACATTTTTTTAAAAAGGTCTTTGGTATGACCCGGCCGGGGCTCGAACCGCGACCTTCTTGGCGTGAGGCGGACGCTCTAACCACTGAGCTACCATGCCGGCTAAGTGTTCTGTCTAGTCATATGGATAGTTTCTTTGATTTATATAATTTATGTTTCGAATTATATTGATCAATGAAGATTTAAAGAAAAAATATCCATTATAGCCTAAATTGGTTCAGTGTAGCACTGCAATAACCGGCCATGCTACACATCAACGGCACATCACAATCCAGGAAAGGGAGCTTTACAGTATATAGCTCATTTTACGTAGTTCAGCATCGTTTTCGTATAGTCGATTGATACTGTAACAGTGTTGTGACCAAGTCATTTTTGTCTCAAGTCAAGTCAATTCGCAAGTCATTCTGTCTCAAGTCAAGTCAATTCACAGGTCAAGTCAAGTCGCAAGTTATTCCGTCGCAAGTCAAGTCATGTCAACAAGTCAACAACACAAAAGAATTATGCCCCAAAATAAACAACTCCGCACAGTCTTTGCTGCAGATGGGAAAACATTTTATTCAGATGGCCGATGAATAAAAGAAAGGACATCTAGATGGTGCATATGGACCAACAATAAAGAGTTTTTAAAAATTTTATAAACAAAAACAAAAAAATACCTCACTCATAATCATGCATGCATGTACATCAGTGTTGTAACCAAGTCATTGTTTCTCAAGTCAAGTCAAGTCGCAAGTCATTCTGTCTCAAGTCAAGTCACAAGTCATTTGCTTACAAGTCAAGTCAAGTCACAAGTCAGAAAAATTGGCGACTCGAGTCTGACTCGAGTCCAAGTCACCGACTCGAGTCAACAACTCTGTACTGTAAAGCGTTATCCCGCAGAGTCATCGATATTACCCAGTAGTACGTATAGATATGAAGTAGAAAGGAAAATACGTGAAGTAACCATGGTAACAGAGAGAAGATGAGTGATGACGTCAAACTGGTTCGGAAATATCTTTTTATCGGAAATAACATTTTTACCACTGACATATTTTTACTTCCGACATTTTTCAAAGGTCAAAGGTCATGGAGTCTTGTATACATCTCATTTCAGTTCATTTCCATGGACTTTAAATTAGATCGGATACATACATGAATAATGCATTTAAATTTATTTGAGTTGGCTTGGAAGTGCGGAGGCATGCCAATCGTCTACGCGCAGTCAAACTGCTCTAGTTTTGATTTACATATCTTAACATTTCCAATCAACAGATTGTCACCCAAAGTTTTTGTTTGGTTGGTTTTTACTTCTTTTACTATTGGCATGATAAATTATATTATCTACAAAATGTGACAAAATAAGTAATGATGAAAACTTTCGGTAATCACAATTTCCTTCAATTAAAAATGGAGGAGAAATATAAAACAGTGTAATATATTTTGCAGTGTGAGATGAAATAATACTTGAAAACTGTTATTTATCACTCTTGAGTGGAAACCAATGCCAACTGGGTATCATTTGTCTCCATGGACACGACCACAGGTTGCTCTCGAAAGCAGTCTAATATCGACAGACCCGTTTATTATTATTCAGGTTAATGTATTAACGGATAAGACCTTTCGCGTATGCAAGTATTCAAATTGAGTGTGGCTGAACTTTATTGTATCATCTTAGTTTCTCAGAGAAAGAAACTGAGAATTTAAACTAGTATAAATTTGTATTATCTAAAGATTCGGCAAAATAAAACAATCATGATTCTAAACTTGCATTAATCACAATTTGCTTGAATGTTATAGGCCTAGGGTGATATATTGTTGAGTGAGATGGTACAATAATTGGACACTGCAATTTATCAAACTTGGACTATTAACATAATTATACTTACATAGGCGAACGTTAAGGCAGGCGTGTCATTTTAACAAGTGGTTTCGAGTTGACTGTATACAAAAACACTTGTCATTACATGCTGGACTCACTTTGGCCTGACTATGCTGTTATGGTACTATATTACTACAGTCTGCACGTCTAAGTACTGGTTTTCATCCATCCATAGAAGATACTCGGTAAGTGTAAAGCATTGTAAGTGTTATGCACTGTTATATTGCCTTATTTATAAGTTAAATATTTTTCAGATTGCAATGGAGTATTGATCGGTTATCAATACGGGTTAAAGTAAGTGGGGGAGCAGGGAATTTTTTCTTCAGATTTTCAACATCTTTGTTTAAAGGATTCATGTGGACCTTAGGAATGACTTTAGAACAGTGCAATCCAGATCATGTTTCTGAAATTCAGATGTGAAGTTTGCAGCCTTACATGAAATATCTTTCCAATGATGACATGTGTTTAATGTGCAAGTGAAACTTCCGTTTGATTAATAACTTTTGATTGTGTTTACTATATTATATTTCAATAAAATTATTGTGTTAACAGTCACACACTACACGAAAGATTCGGATAAATCACTTACATTTTCTTGACATAACAGGCTATTTGCTCACATTTTCCTTCCTACTTTTTACATTTCGTGGCTCAGATTTGGAGCAATAATTATCGTTACATTTTTGCGAATGCATTTTCAATTGACCCTTTTTGTTTGCAAAGAGTTTCCTGGCCGTGTACACTTAGTCTAGAGGCAGACATTTGCGTATTGAGGACGACAAATATGGTAACTGAAGGAAGTGATGAGCCATCAAATTGTGGAGTATACATAAGCATAACGAGTAATTATAATCAATATGTCAAGTCTTATTTTCCATTACACGGCATTGATATGTTTACCTCAATGTGGCAGTATCCTGTTCACACTAAGAAAATATGTTGAACTTTGCACCTTGAGCAATGTCACACTTTAAAGGTGCAATTGTGCACCTTAAGGTCTAGAGTTTCCCCCGTAAAGGCGATTCCAGTGTGACATTGGTCTGCACCTTTAAACAGAGGCGTCGATCGGGGGGGGGGGGGCGATCGCCCCACGAATGAAAATATATGGGGGCAAACATATCGATTTGCCCCCCGACCCAATAATTTTGAAAACAACTTGAAAGATTATGCAATACAGGGATATGTTTAAAAAGCATTGGAAAGCACCATAAAACATTAAACTTATAGCATCAAGTATACAAAATTGTCACATTTTTCTCCAATCCGAAACACGGATCGAAACCCCTGCTTTTAAAGGTGCAAAGCTGAAACTATATTACTGTACTTAGTGCGTTTGTTGCGCAGCAGATTATGTTGTTTGATTTCATTTCTTTTTCACAGGAAGCGATAGTCCAAAAGTTCGTTCTCCTCAATTTACCAATTGAAATGTACGGAAAACACGGATTGCATCTCATCAGAAATAACCTCAAACGGGGTATCAGCCAAATCATGTTGTTGATCATCGCAGTGGTGGTGCTTCAAACATCTGCAACACTAGCACTGAGCGATTCAGCAGTAGCTGCCGAAGTGGTAACCCAACCCACATCGGCAGGGTGCAACTTCTCACAAATAGACGATGGATTAAAGGCGAACTGCGCAAGGCTTGGACTCACGGAAGTACCTGCTGATCTACCACCTGAAGTGACGCAACTGGACCTCCGTCGTAACAAAATAACCACCCTGAAGAATGCTTCATTTCAAGGCCTACCAAATCTGATATCACTCGATTTGAGGTACAATAACATGACACTTACTGAACGGGAAACTTTCTATCCACTGCGACAATTAAGAAATCTTTCACTTGATTTCAATAAGTTGCATACGTTTAATAGCTGGCTTACACGCAACACTAATTTGGAAGTGCTAGATTTAAGTTACAACATTTTAATGTCTATACCACCTAACGTATTAAGATCACTAAGCCAGTTAAGACAATTAAAACTTGCTTTTAACAAAATTAAAACGTTGAATTTTACAGGTTATGTTAGTAACAACATCTCTTTGCTAAGTTTACCAGGGAACGGCATTTCTTCACTTTGTGCTGAGGTTTTTTTGCCACTGCAAAATGTTCCTATTCAAACGTTGGATCTCTCGCAAAACATTTTAACACACCTACGCAATTTCACCTTTCGGTACTTACATCACGTTAGAAGGTTTACTTTACATCGAAATTATGTCGCACAGTTTAATTTACGCGTCTTCCTTGGTATGACAGAACTTGAATATCTGAACATAGCTTCTAATAAGATAGAAACTATCGAAGTAGTAGCACTGAATTCAACAAATAGTACCTACAAAGTGCCTCCATTGACATATTTAGCTATGTATAGAAACAAAATCAATTCTATTCCTGCAAATGCATTTCACAATTTAAATAAACTTGTTGCATTATACTTACAATCCTGTCACTGCAAATATCTAAGCAATGATTCCTTTGTAGGACTGCTGTCTTTACAGACCCTAGATTTATCTAGCAATGAGCTGGCTATCATCTACAGTGAAATGTTTATGGTGTTACCAAAGCTACAAACCCTCACATTGTCTAGAAATAAGCTGACGTTAATTGATCCGATACAGTTCAATGGGATCAAAACACTTAGCGTCTTGATACTAGACGGAAATAATCTTGGACAGATAGAACGGGGACCTTGGAATTTACCTTCATTACAAACACTAGACGTGTCAAGCAATCGCTTGAAAGTGTTAGACAAACCTTTTGAAGGGTTGAATAATCTTACCAAACTGAATATATTATCAAATCCAATCAGCAGGATAACAAACAATGCATTCAAAGGATTCGAAAATCTTCAGGTCCTGGATTTATCTTATTCTCTCATTACAAACGTGATTCTAGACAGCCCATTTAAAACAAATAAGAATTTACGAATGTTAGATTTTACGGGTTCAAATATATATTTGTATCCTTCTTTGGAACCACTAACAGGACTCCATTCACTTCAACAATTATACTTGGAGAGGTCATTACTGACGCCACAAAATTTGTGGGATAACCAAAAAAATATTTCCGTATTTACTCCTCTAATGAGTCTCCAGGAATTGCATTTAGGGAGTAATGACTTGAATGGTCTATATCCAGGAACGTTCAACAGTTTAAGTTGCTTAAAGACATTGGAATTAGACAACTGTAGAATCCTAAATTTGCACGAAGATATATTTGAAAACTTAACATCTTTAGTCAATTTACATTTGGATCAAAACAGCCTGAAACAGCTTTCGCCAAATCATTTTGCAAACTTGCCTTCGTTAACTTTCGTGTTTCTTCAACAGAATGCCTTGCAACAAATTGACAAGAGTTTGCTCCAAAATAATAAACACATCTCAGGTTTGTACATTTCGAGAAACAAAATAACTTTGATCAAAAAAGGACCATACTTCCTCAAGAAGAAATTGATTTATCCAATAATCCATTGACATGTACGTGTGAGATGCAATGGTTTAGACGGTGGTTAGATGGAAGAAGTGTTTCCATAATCCACACTAGTCAAACCATTTGTTCTATTTCATCTTTGCCACAATACATAGGAAAGCCTTTACTTAGCTTCAACCCCAGTCAGGTGTGCGGACCGAACATCGCGTTGTATATTTGTACGATCTTACTCATAACGTTATGTTTGGCTGGTTTTGCATTGGCCTACCGAAATCGATGGTGGATCAACTATAAATGTTTCCACCTCAAATTATTATTTATAGGGTATTATGAGCTGGAAGATGATCGTGAACGTCTTGATTATCTCAATGATCTCAATATCATATACCATGATAATGACGAGGAATGGGTGAAAGATGTCCTGAAACCAGGACTGGAAGAGAACCTTCCTCAATTTGATCGAGTTGTTTATGGCGATGATGACTTGCCACTTGGAATGTTTTACATGGATGCGATAATTCATGAATTAGATAATAGCTTTAAGACAGTTTTAGTAGTCAGCATTGCTGCAGTTAATAATCATTTATTTATTACCAAATTACACATGGCTGTACAACACATGAATGATGAACTGGTGGAAAAGGTCATCCTAGTTTTTCTTGAAGACATTCCTGATGATCAGCTGCCTTACTTGGTGAGGTTATTCCTCAGTAAGAACAAGCCTTATTTTATATGGAGCGATAACATGTATGGACAGAGGTTGTTCTGGGAGAAATTCATCAAGACAACGAAAACTAACAAGATAATTAATGATGTTATACCGATTTAACCCTAACTGCACGGGGGGGGGGTTGGGAGGCCCCCCTCGACGTTTCGAGCGATATATCTGCAACGCGAAAAGCTCTCACCGCGACGTTTCACTGACCACATGTTTTCTTCGAATCTCCCGCATCTTTTAAGACCATTTTTGCGACGTCCGGGTAAGTGGTTCCGGAGTTACGCATAATTTTGTACGTGCATGTCGCACAAAAAAAATGCTTAAAAACGTGATGTCATGTACAATTTCAATTCAATGTGTTTTCAGCCAAAAATCATAATGTATGAATATTTTTGCTATTACTCATTCAAATTGATTAATTTACGCTGTTTATGTTCGCAACAGTGTTGCCGACAAATTTCCTCGAAAAAACAATAAAAAACAAAAGGTCAAAAACAAAGAAGTATATAAGAAATTAAAAAAAAACAATAAAGTACATAAGGAATAAGTTTAGATATCGTAAATTTTTGGTGGTAAATTTGCTAAAAATGCTACAAAGAGTATCTAGACTAAAAATTAGCACATTTGGAGCTTTATTTAGTGGCTTAGAGCAAATCAATCAAACAACATTATTTAAAAAAAATAACAGTACAATTTTGTAGAGTACATGGCGGGCGACGTGCGTGCAGATTTTCGCGCGATCGCGCGGTCGACGGCCAAGATCATAAGGGGGCCTCCGAGAACCCCCCCCCCCCCCAGTACTTTCCTGGAGCCAAATAGCCCAGTACAGTAAGGGTTATAACGGGGACCAAATCGTTTGGGTGTCTTTTTGACATTCAAATAAAATGAACAACTCTTCGTCTTTCTTGTTCAAACAAACATTAACTTGTTCGAGATATAATCCAAGTAACCAAAATTTTCAATCCTACTTTCAGTTGTGAAAGTATCGACTGCTAATTTAACTCATGATAATAGTCTTTATTTCCTATTTCAAATGTGTGGTCTTAAAGATACACAATCAATCCAGATTGGAGTATCCAGTTACAGATAATTTGATGAAAAGGTTGCACGTTTACAAGGAAATGTACGTTTAGTGTTTATTGTGTCATAAAATTGTAAAGTCATTTTCTTCTTGCAGATTGTATATCCTGTGCTATCGTTTGAGCACGGTTTGAGCTAGTGTCTGTGTAGAGTATACACAGTATAGGACAGGTTTTATTGAAAATGTTTAAGAAAAATACTTTGTGTTATTTGCATCAACCGGACCCATGGGTGGCGGAACGTTTGGACTTCACAATGGGTCGGGAGGGCAGATCATTGTTCACAAACAATGGTTGCCCCTCCAAGTCTATTATCAATCTGAACGTTCCGCCGCGCCTGATGGACCGATACCTTCAAGTATCAGGCAGTACATGTATTATAAAATGGTCATGTTGATCCTGTGTGTTATGCGAGTGGGCATTAGTTTTTACTAATGCTCGCTCAGATTTTTGAAACCATTTTATAGAACAAACAATGCACATTACGCGTTCGGTCGAGAGGAAAACTATTGACCCTCGGTAACTTTATAAATTTCCAAAACACACTCGGCTTTCAGCCTCGTGTCTTTAAGATTTTTAGAAAGTTAGATCGCAGTCAATAGTTTTTACTCAAGACCTCGCTAATGTGCATTATACGCGTACGCAGGATTTTGCCAAGGGGGTGGAGGTGTTCATCCGCGGCCAAATCCTATAGGTCTAATTTTTTTCCGGACAGCTGCCGAAAACTCGCTCAGCGGAAGGGGGGGGGGGTTGTGACGAAAACATTTCAGTCCAAATCCAAGGTCCAAATTTTTCTTCCGGTCACACCAACCGCCGAAAAGTCGCTCAGCGGAAGGGGGGGGGGGGGAGGGAGGGAAAGAAAACTTTCAGAAAAATAAAATAAATTGCACGGCTAAATTTTCCGCCAGCTAAAGAAAAATCACCATTCATTTCATGTGTTCCAGTGATTTAAACACTCCCCCCCCCCTTTTTTTTTTGACAAAAAAGTGACGTGTTTCCCGGAAAAGGGGAGTGCTTGAACACCCCAAACACCCCCTGCTTACGCGTATGGGTACTATCAGAAACAGAGGTTAGGGTGGTACGTTATAATGTAAGTAGATATTTGTACAGAGGAATATTTTTCACAAAAAACATGAAACATCAATTTGAATTCCGATTATACATTCAAATAAATTCCTAAATCATGATTGACTTTATCGTTAAATAATTCCAGTGGATCTATGTCAATAAGTTGGTAAATCAACTGCTTATTAAATATGTGGAGTTGTTTTGGAGTACGAATGTGCCTGACAAAAGTAATGATACACATTAATGTAAATACTTATCTGTACAAGCTACAATAGCAGTTGTGTGAGGATTGTACATTCTTTTCGTATAATGTGTAAGTTTGTATTTTGATGGATAATAATAATATGTATCATCTGCCTTTATAATCTTGAATATATATAGATTGATCATTTTATACATCTACATTACATTTTTAGTGGATTGTTGTACTTTTAAATTTGATTTTGATGATTAAGATAACTTGTCTCACTATGAACAGAATATTAAAGTGATAGGCTAACATTGTGGAGCTTCAATTTAAAAAAATTGTCAAACTTTGATATCTGAGCTTTTTAGTAGTGTTCAAATGGACAAATAAACACCATAGAATACAAAAGTTTGGAAATGTATGCTACCACTGGAAAGATATGAATGAACAAATAATTAATACTCGGGGCGAGTAAAAAATAGCTTAGACCTACACACAGTAAGTCTATGGGAGGATATGGGCAGGTGAATCCGATCAACTTACGATTTTCACTTTTTTAAAGCACTAAATCATCATTTTGAAATACATTTTTTTTCAGGGCATCATTTTTAGACCTTATCAAAGACAATGGTAGCATGTGGAATCATGTAGCTCACACTTTTTTAACTGTGGTAAATGTTAGCCAGTGGCTTTAGAGGGACATCTTGAACAAAGGGGTTTGAACATTAGGCACTTTCTGAGTGAAACGCCTTTAAATTAGTTTGAAGTCACAATTTCCGAGTCGAACGTTCCAATCACTTTCACGCGAATCAGAGTCCTGCAGAAGCGGAGATTTCTGGTGACGAGTGGAAGGGGGGGGGGGTGACGTTTATATTGTAGTTAAAGTACCTAATCTCCCGATCCTCCGTCATTCTAATTCGATTTGCAATATTCAAACCACCTTGGACAGATTTTTACACGCACAAACAATGGCCGCTACAATCGACCTATCGCACAGGCGGCAGATGGGGGTGGGGGCGCTTGACTCCCCCCCCCCCGATACGATTTGTTATGTTACTCGAGAGGCGCATATTGGTACCGTATGTGTGTGTGTGTGTGTGTGTGTGTGTGTGTGTGTGTGTGTGTGTGTGTGTGTGTGTGTGTGTGTGTGTGTGTGTGTGTGTGTGTGTGTGTGTGTGTGTGTGTGTGTGTGTGTGTGTGTGTGTGTGTGTGTGTGTGTGTGTGTGTGTGTGTGCGTGCGTGTAGTGTGTGCGTATGTTCGTTTCCGACCCCTAGGCTCATTCGTTCTGACCCCAAATTATTTGGCTTATCACGCCACTGGTCTGTCAGACCCTTGGTCTATCGGGCTGTACTACACTGGCAGTCGCGGATCTAACTTTTTGCCGAGACGCAGGGGCGTCGATTCCGTTTTTCGGATGGGGCAAAAGTGAAAAAGAAAAAACAATCAAAATTTTTCGACACGCTCCGGAGAGATAATTTCGATATACAGTCAATATAATTCTAAAGTCATGAATTTGACCTTTTATCGTAATAATTCCGTGATCTATGTCAATTAAGTTGGTAAAATCAACTGCTTATTAAATATGTGGCAGTTGTTTTGGATGTACGAATGTGCCTGACAAAAGTATTATAATACACATTAATGTTAAATACTTATCTGTACAAGCATACAATAGCAGTTGTGTGAGGATGTACATTCTTTTCGTATAATGTGTAAAGTTGTATTTTGTATGGATAATAATAATGATGTATCATCTGGCCTTTATATTTGAATATATATAGATTGATATATTTATATCATGCTAGCATTACATTTTTAGTGATTGTTTGTAACTTTTAAATTTGATTTTGATGCTAGAGATAACTTGTCTCACTATGAGACAGAATATTATAGTGATAGGCTAAATGTGGAGCTTCAAATTGTATAAAAATTGTCAACTTTATATCTGGAGCTTTTTAGTAGTGTTCAAAATGGAAAAAACACCTATAGAATACAAAAGTGTTGGAAATGTTATGCTACACGGAAGATATGAATGAACAAATATGTAATACTCGGGCGAGTAAAAAATAGTAGACCTACACACATGAAGTCTATGGGAGGATATGGGCAGGTGAATCCTGATCAACTTATCGATTTTCACTTTTTTTAAAAGCACTAAATCATCATTTTGAATACTATTTTTTTTTCAGGGCACTCATTTTTTTAGACGCTTTCAATAGACATGGTAGCATGTGGAACATGTAGCTCACACTTTTTAACTGTGGTAAAATGTTAGCCAGTGGCTTTCAAGAGGACATCTTTGAACAAAGGGTTGAACATTAGGCACGTTTCTGAGTGAAACGCCTTTAAATTAAGTTTGAAGTCACATTTCCGAGTTCGAATCGTTCCAATAGCTTTCAGGCGAATCAGGAGTCCTGCAGAAGCGGAGATTTCTGGTGACCGAGTGAAAAGGGGGGGGGGGGGACGTTATTAATTGTAGTTAACGTACCTAAGTCTCCCGAATCCTCCGTCATTCCTAATTCGATTTGCCAATATTCCAACACCTGGAACAGATTTTCTACACGTACAAACAATGGCCGCTACAATCGACCTATCGCACAAGGCGGCAAGATGGGGGGGCGCTTGACTCCCCCCCCCCCAATTACGATTCTGTATATGTTACAGAAGGCGATATTTGGTAAAATGTTGTGTGTGTGTGTGTTGTGATGTTGTGTGTGTGGTGTGTGTGTGTGTGTGCTTGTGTTGTGTGTTGGTGTGTGTGTGTGTGTGTTGGTGTGTGTGTGTGTGTGTGTGTTCTGTGTTTGTTGTGTGGTGC
>JZLH01S0301901.1:0-10623 GCA_001188425.1 Eucidaris tribuloides | reverse complement strand
CAGCTTCCCACTCTCCAACAATTTAAACATCACAGTTGGTCACTATAAACAGTTTTCAGTAGGTTTGATGCTGTTTGTGATGTCTGAGGTGACAGTAGCAGATTGATGCAAAAGTTTTCTAATTGCCCAAAATTTATACTTTGACTTTGAAACCATTGTATACCAAACTTGAAATATAGTGAAACCAGGGTAGGAAATAGATATTTCAAATTCAAATCGTTTATTTTCACTTAATAAAAACAACAACATACAATTTCAAAATGCAAAGGCAAGATGACATTTTACAATACAATGTGACACATAAACAAACAAAAACAACCCCCCCCCCAATTATTAAGTGAAAGGGTCAAAGAAAAGGCACAGAAGCCTTATTTTAAAATTAAACCCCTAAAATAAAACCATACATTTAAATTAAAATCATATTGTTTCATAATTTGAAGAGCAAACATAGAATGACACATGAAAATACACATAAATGTATGCACATGTACACACACACACACACACACAAGCACACACACGCACATGTACAACAAACACAAGGCACAACCTGACGTGCTAACTACTAGTAACATACATGTACTATCATTGAAGAATAAATAATCATATCCCAGTTTTTGAGTATTTATTCAGTAAAAATGTGTTATACTACTTTTCGAAAACTATTCAATGTCTTACAATTTTGTATAATTTGTGGTATGTTACCCCAGACTTGTGGACCATGAAAAAAAATAGACTTCCTAAAAGAAGAGGTACAAATAGACGGTAAAAGGAAATTATTGGAATTTCGTGTACTATAATTATGAGTTGCATTATTTAGATTATAGTAGTTGAGAATTGATTCTGGCAAGGAATTGTTATGGCATAAAAACATATGTATTGCACATTGTAATAAATAAATATATACAGTTAAAACAGATAAAGAAGAGAAAATTCGCATCGAATCGATTCGAATGCGCCGCTATATGTCTGAAGTGATACAATTTCTGACACAAGCTTCTTTTGTAATTTGAATAATCTTTGAATATTTGCTCACTAGAGTTTGCCCATGCTAGATGCAATAATTAAAAATTGGCGTAAAATAAGTGTGTTAACAATAACAATAATAGAGACGAGAGTAAACTGGAGCCTGTAAGGATTCCAACACTCTTGATTTTATTGCAGATGACACCAGTGTGTTCCTTCCAAGACAAGCAACATCGTCTATTTCAACACCAGAAATTTTACGACTGAAAGCACAAACAGTTTACTTCTCATGCTAGTATAACAACAATTGTCATCTTTATTATAAATTTAATGATACCAATATAATTTGTTTATTAAGATTAAGCCACCAGTTTATTTGCCTTTTAACCCATTGTTTACCCGGGAACCGGATGGGCCCTGTACACAGTCTTATGAATATTTACAGAAATCTCGTAGTCAACGGGTTAGTAACCATCTCACTTAGTTTATTTTATTTTAAGTATAACTGCTCACCCGGGGCGTGCAATTAAATTATATTTTGTAAAGTATTACAATTGGCATGGACATGAACACACTAGGGTCATGCAGCAATTGAATAAATTCAAGCTATTTGAACAACTGCGACCTATCATTAAAGGTTAAATGACTGCATTGGGTATCCTCAACTTGGGCTGAAAGCTACTCTAGAAATCAAGTCAACTATGCAAGATTTTTCTGTGAAAATTAGTAGTCAAACGTTGACTCATTCTAAAAAAACAAGTCTATATCACTTCGTAGCACGGAAATCTGCCGTCTGCTCTTAATGGGGTCTTATTTTTATCGTCCCTGGTAAAAAATGAGATACTTCCTTGTTAATGCTTGATTTCTCCTTAAGCGTAAACAAATTACAGAAAATCCTCCCAGTGGGAGATCCACTCCTGCTAGCTGTATTAGTTGGTAGTATACCATTTCAACTCATTTCGTTCTTGAGTCATTTCAAGTGTTCCCATCACTGTCACTAACTTTAAACATCCTAAATAAAAATAATAAAAGTCCAAGTATAGAACCCTGTGGACTCTAATCTCATGCTGTTTCTCTTCAAGATCTTAGATTCCAATTTTAATCTGTACATACAGTAGTTTGCTTTTCGATTAAATAAATAACTTTTGAACCATGATCTAACAGTAAGAAACCCACAAATTCCGATTTAATTTGATAATTTATTATATTAACTTAAATAGTATGCATCGCATGGATCGACATGCTTGCTAAATCGACTACTAATTAGACCAATCATGGTCTCTTTTTATAAATAACAACACACTCTTATGAATAAACTTGTAGCAAAGCAATGAAGATGGATAGCCCAATTTCTAAAAACCATCATTGATCTTGGTTACATTAACATTCGCACTCATGCTAGAATTTATACAACTCATCGTCTATACATACATCTTTCAGGAATTTTAGAAAACAAAGGCAAGCTTATATAATAGCGGTCATGATGCCGTAATTTGAGACATCATGTTTTGCATGCGACTTTTGCTATATCGGCACTACTCCTGGCAATCGTTTAACTTGGCCCGAACAACACCTGTGGAGATAGAATTAAATTAAAAATGATCGCACAATGAATGGATTACACAGATATATGACATGTCTACGTATTTTTTAACAATATCCAACCCGTACCGATGTATCCTAGTCCAAATCACAGCTTTTTCCATTTCTCTTCAATACAGTTACTACATATGTCTAACTTATCTCCTTTCACAACAGCTACGGAAATCTTATGGTCATTCCTGACTAGATATATGGTTCTAAAAAGTTTATGTCGCGCGTTTGTAACAATGTCGAAGATGTCAGAGGTAGGCGCTCCTCTGGCACACTATAATCCACAATAATTCATAAAGCATTACAAATAATCATTGGCGGGATTGAAAGTACTCTTCATATTCGACCACTTATTTTGGTAATGGGTCACTTTATTAACGTTCTTGCTTAACATTTCTATTTAATCAGTTTTCTCACATTTTCTTCTATGCCTTTCTCAACTAGTCAGCAGGCTATTATTATTCATCATATAATTTACTTCACATGGGTCGCGCCTCTCCCAGCTCATTATTTACTTTTAAACGTATGTTCCTTGTACGATATTTCTTCATATGGTCTGGAGTCCTATAGGCAGTTCGATTTTGTCAATATGTTTTTCTAAATTTATCATTTCTTTATTGTGCACATCCTCTGAGTCTCTGCCAGTACAGCCCATGTGGTTATACTCGCTTGATTGAAAACTTTTGTGGTCAATTTTCTTTTGTGGGAACTGTCATGACATACTATTAAAATCCCTAAACTCTTAAAATAAGCTCACTATGCGAATATTAGCATCGATGTACATTCAGCTGCCACGTCTAGCCGTCAACTGATGTATATCATAAAATTTGAGCCATCATTTTCACTTCACTATAATCACATTACTAAAGAAAACATTTTGCTATTGATGTTATAGTGACAGATTTTTTAGATATAAAACTTAGCAGCAGTTCGACTGCGCGCAGCGATCGGGTATGCCTCCGCAAGCCTGCCACTCCCAGTTCCAACTGATTAATTATGAAAAGCTTCAGTTACCTTCAGTAGCAAGACCAATTAGCATGTAATAAGCATAATGATAAAGCCCACTTGTTGACCTTTGACAGTTGACCATTAAAATCCAATTTATCATGCCGCCTCTCAATTTCAATGTGGTTGGTAACAAGCCCAAATTCAGACATATTTAAGGCCCGGTGACCTTTGACCTCTGACCTTTCACTCAAAGTCGAATCAGTAATTGGAGGTGCTTAATATAAGATACTTCTCCAATGTTACATCAAATGCCGGAAAATCTTATACTCAGTCTATCACAGTATGAGCCGCCAAATCACGACATACTTTAAGGGCCCCTGTGAACCCTTTGACCTTTGAGCTCCAAATCTAATCAGTTTATTTGGCCTCATAATAATACTGCACCCCCACAGAATAAACATAAGAAAATTTACAGGCCGTTCTCAAGTTATCATTCCGTACGACGGCCAAATTCAGACATATTGTTAGGCTGGTGACCTATTCACCTTGGACCTTTCAGCGTCAGAAAAATCTAATCAGTTTATTGCAGTCTGCCATAATTAAATACTTCACCCAACGTTTCATCACAATCGACCAGCCTGCTCTCGAAGTTATCGTAACGAGCCCCAAACTCCAACATTTAAGGTCCGGTGACCTCTCGACCTTTATGACCGTCTTTGACTCCAAAATCTAAGTCAGTTCATTGGTGCCCCATAAACATACTTCACCCCTTACATTGGACAAATTCAACTGGCCGTCTCTCAGTCCTGATTGCAGTTTACCGTTGTCTCAGGGTCTCTAACGAGCCCCAAGTATCAACGCATACGTCTTCTTAGGCCCACCCGCGTGACCTGACCTTTCAGCCCCAAAGATCTAATCAGTTCATTGGTGCTCATCTAAATACACTATTCACCAAGTTACATCACAATACCGACCAGTCGCCGGCTCAAGTTATCGCTGGATAACGATAGCCCAAATCAGAACATATGTAAGGCCCGTGACCTTTTGACTATTGAAGCCCCAAAATCTAATCAGTTCATGGTGTCCTCATAATACATACTTCACCCAAGCTTACGATGACAATTCCGCCAGCCGCTCTCAAGTTTTTGTCGCTCGAACGCCCAAAAATCCAAAAGAACATACTTTAAGGCCCCTCTCGGTGACCTTTGACCTTGAGCCTGCCAAAATCTTAATCATGTTCTATTGGTGGCTCCATAGACATACTTGGTGCCTAGTTACATCAAGTATGTTTGTATCTAGGGTTGTTCTCAAGTTATCGCGGTAACAAGGCCCAAATCAGACATTTTTAAGCCGGTGACCTTTAACTTTAGACCTTTCAGCCCCAAACTCCTATCAAGCATTTCATTTGGTGTGTCCTTATTAATACCATACTTCACCACGTTTAATCACAATCCGCCCAGCCACCTCTCAAGTTATCGCGGTAACGAGCCCAAATCAACCATATTTAAGCTCGCCCCCGTCCATGGCCGACTTCTCCAGCTCCCGGTTGACCATTTGACCTTTCAGCTCCACAAATCTAACTCACGTTATCTGGTGGCTCATCAGTACACTACCTATGGTCCTAGTTACATCTATCATCCTCGTATCGGGGTATTCTCAGCTATCGCGGCTAACGAGATCCTCGGTGCCACATGGTCTACGGCGCATTCCCATCGGCTAATGGTCCACTGCCACGGACATGACAACTCCGGAAAACATGATGCATCGCAACTTCCGCTTTCGCGAGGGCATAAAAAAAATTCTCGCCCATAATTCCAAGCCTTCATGTATTTTCTTTTTCTATGTAAATCTTGGGACAACATGACAGCATTTCACGGTTACTAACAAAGTATTCATCTTCTGCGTCGCAAGGGCGTTCTTTATGGCGGCAAAAAACCTCAAAATAATGAGGTACCCCGTATCATTCCACGGTTGTGCGAGGTTAGATTTGTTCATACACAAATTGTGTCCTGTCGTATGTTGAGACGACGAAGTTCGTGAATTGGCCTGCTACAATACTCAAAGCACCTGCTGTCCCGTTGAATTCGCCGTCTTTGGTGATCGATTCATTTTTCTCACTTCGCACCGACTTACCAGCATTCATAGCTACTGATGTTGTGTGCTGATGTGTGTCATGCGGTAACTGTAGCTGTTGTGTGTGTGGTGCGGTCTGCTCGTGCTCCATTGGTTCCAGTGAGTGAAGAGATGAGCAATTAAACCCAAGTTTAGTTTTGGGGATTTTCACTGCCTGCCCGCCTACGAAGTTGCGGATTCGGCCAGGGCATCCATGTGTTACGGGTGTCCGTTCACTCGGTCGCGTCGTCAGGAGCTCGATCCGTTCCCGTCCGTCCGTCCGTCCGTCCGCGCGACGGTGTCGTCGTCCGGTCCTTCCGTTCCGTCCCGCTCCGTCGTCCGGTACAAACGTCGTACTTCGTCGTCCGTCCCGTTACCGGATCTCCCGTACGCTCGATAACTTGAGAAGACTCCCATGGGAGGCCCTGCCGGACTCGTGCTTTTGACTTGTAACTCATAGACTAGTAGTGTTTACTATGTATCCACCAATGAACTGAATTAGATTTTGGAGGAAAGGTCAAGGTCATAATGGTCACCGGTAGCTTCCTTGAAATTATCGTCTTGTTCTTGGGGTTTCGTTGACCCGCGACCAACCTTGCAGAGCGCAGTCTCCCGAGATGCCCGCCCTGGACGTGATTGTCATGTAACTTGGACGTGATAGTATTGTATTATGATCTTCAGAGGCGACCAATGACATCCTGATTAGATATTCTTGGAGCTCTGAAAGGTCAAAGGTCAAGGTCACCGGGCCCTAAAATAGAGTACTGATTTGGGCTCCTTCGTTACCCGCTGAGTAAACGATGAGAACAGTCTCCTCGGGTTGACATTTTTCACTGATTAACGTGCGCTAGGCTAAAGCGTCTCTACATATATTGATGAGTCGATGGCTACCAAGCTTGAATCTTTGCCAGTTAGACTTTTGAGATTTCAAAGTCAAAAGGTCAAGTGCCACCGGCCTTGACAATGTTATATGTCTGATTAGGGAATTCGTTACCGCGATATAACTTCGAGATGCGGACTGGGTCGGATTGTCATGTAACTGGGTGAAGTATGTATTATGACACGCACCTAATGAACTGATTATGACTTTTGGAGCTGAAAAGGTCAAAGGTTCAAAGGTCACCGGTGGGCCTAAAATATGTCGGCATTAGGGCCGCGTTACGCCGATGAGCTCTGAGACGGCCCCTCCGTCCGGTTGTCATGTTAACTTGCGTGAAGTAATGTTTATGAGGCACCATGAACTGCATTCAGATTTGGGATGTTCGATATAGGTCAAAGTCAAAAGGTTCACCCGGGCCCTAAAATAGTCTCGATTTGGGCTCCGGTTTACCGCGATACACTTGAGAGCGGCCCCCCTGGTTCGCTGTATGTCATGTGTTTTATCTTGGCGTGATAGTATTGATTATGACTATTTGAACTGATTAAGATTTGGGAGCTGAAAGGTCCCAAGGCCAAAGTGTCCCACCGTCCTCCTCAAAATATGTCTGATTAGGGTGCTTCCTCGTCCTCCCATACCGCGCATAGCTACGAGAGCGCTGTCGGATGTCAGTGAAAACTTAGCCGTGAGATAGATGCTACCTCTCATGAGCTCACCGAATGCATCGCATTCAGATTTGTGGACAGTTCAATAAGGGTCAACACACAGGTCCGAACAGGTCACCGTCCCCTAAAAATATGTCTGCATTCTTCCGGCCGTGTCTGCCTCCGACAACTTTAGAGCGGCCCCTGCTTGTGTCCTCCTCCATATCGTATTCTAGTCATGCTTAACTGGCAATAGCCCCCGCCCTTTCGGTGAAACTGAAGTATGTTTCATCGACTCCGGCACCAATGAACTTGATTAGATTTTGGTAGCTCAGAGGTGCAAAGGTCCATGACGGTCACTGGGCCTAGACAATAGGTCTGATATGGGTCTTCGTACCGACTAACTGTAGAGACAGCAGTAGATTTTCATGATAACGTGCGGTCCGTTGAAGTATGTATTATGAGGCACCAATAAGCTGCATTAGATTGTTGGAGCTAACGGTCAAGGTCAAGGTGCAATGGGCCGTATCAATGATGTCTGATATTGGCTCTTACCTGTGATTACTTCGATGTATGGACTCTTCCAATTTTGATCTGTAACTTAGGGTTCGAGAAAGTAATACTAATATAAGGCACCATATTTTACTGATTCGATTTTGGTATGCTGAAATTACGTCAGAGATCTACAAGCTCGGTCACCCCAAGTGCCTCATGTCGATTGCGCTCATTGTATCGGATAATTGAGAACTGTCTTATTTGGATTTTACTGTAACTTGGTCAGGTGTCCACTATGGGCTTTCATGCATTATTCATCTAATTTGCGTCTTGTGATACCATGGCTAACTTCGAAGCTTTTCAATTATACTATCATTTGCGATAGCGGAGTGCTGGCGCCTGCGGAGGCAGTACCCATCGTACTGCGTCGCAGCTCGAAACTGCTCTGAGTTGTTATTTGAAAGCTTTTATGCCTCCTCAAAGTCAGAATCCCGCAAAAAAGATTGCCTGTATATGCTCCTTTAGTTGTTTTTATATGAATTTATGAACAATGTCGGGGGGGTCCCCCCCCCCCCCCCGACATGTTTCATAAATTCAGTATACAAACATAGAGCAATTCTGGCTGCCACGCCGCCGATGGGGCTATGCGCCTCCGCCACCCCGTCCAGATTCCAAACTTTGAATCGCTACGGCGGCATCGTACCTTTGAGCCGTTCGAATCTCTTACGAAATTTCATTTGTGGCCCCATAAGTAACATTACTTCACCCAAGGTTACCTAAACAATCCGCACCAGGTCTGCTCTCAAGCTATGCTGGGTAATAAGCCCAAGCATCAGACATTATTTAAGCCGGTGACCTTTGGACCTCGATATCTCTCGTATAAATTGTCTTAATCTTTCATTCGGTTGGCTCATAATTACATACTTACACCCAAGTTACATGGAAAATTCCAACTGGGCCAGTTTTCACGCGTATCGCGGAACACAAGCGCAAATCAGACATATGTTTAGGCCCGGTCGGACCTTTGACCTTGTGGACCCTTTCAGGTCCATATAATCAGGGTTATTGGTGCTGTCAATACATACTTCACCTCAATGGTATTGATAATCCCGACCCAGCCGCTCCTCAATCTATCGCGTCACCTTCCCAACCTTCACGTCGTTTTGTAGATGCCCTTCACGTCTCCCAATACATAACCTCGGGGCTACCAGCCAAACAGACATTATTTTAGGCACCGGCCTATGTGACTTCTCTGACATGGCTTTCAACCGTCCAAAATCTAATCAGTTCGATTGGTTGGCGTGTAATAGACCATACTTCTCCCCAGGCAATGAAAAGCAACTTGCTCCTCAAGTTCCTCCGTCGAGTTTCCAATGATCATTCTGCGGAGGACCGGTTCGCCCGATACCCTTTCCGGACTCGCTAGTCGTTCGCTTCCTGCCCCGGCCCGTCACTCCTCCAGACACCAGCCGGGTGATCCTCGCGGCGCGCCCTCGTGTGTCCCTTCCTTCATTATCTGGTTCGCCCCCACACTGGTGACCTCTTGACCTCTTTTCCCTTCACGCTCCATAAATCTAAATCGCCAGTCTCATTTTGCTCTCTATCTATGTATGTAATATAGCTTTTACTTATCTGTTTTATCTCTCTCAATTATTTTTTAATATTAATATCCTGATCTACCGTGCTCTCATAGTTATCGCTTTTTTTGTTCTCCTTTTTGTGGCTACCCGGTAACGGAGCCCCAAATCAGAATATTTAAGCCCGGGACCTTTGACCCTTTGACCTTTCAGCTCGCCAAAATCTAATCAGTCTATTTTTGTGGTGCTCTATCAGTATCGTACTTTGTCCGGAGTTACTCAAAATGCCGATTGGGGTTCTCAAGTTATCGCGGCCGGTAACGAGATTCCCGGAGTACACTGGAAACGGCAGGTAGAGGCGGCCCAAACCCCCAAGGTACGGGCCACGAGAACGGCGGCTCTCCACGGCACGGCACGCGCCATCTGACGGTCATACGCCCGCACGACGGACAATCCGAAAACATTAATGCCTCCGGCAATGTTCTTCGTTGCGAGCATAAAAACTAAAGAGCATTCAGAATCTATATTGCCAGGGTTGATGACTTGGGGTGTCATATTATATATATTCTGTTCATAATAACAAAAATCCCCAAAACTAAACTTGGGCTTTAAGTTCTGCAATCCCTGTCATTAAAAAAATGAGGCGAATTCAACTGATAACGATTTCTTGTATTCATGTTATGCGATCTCTCTCGTTCTGTTGCTCAACTCCTAGCAATTTCATATGTTATTGTTTACCGTTATTGCCAATGCCTCATGCATTTAAATCTTATATCTAGTTTGTTTATTATTTATAAACAAGAGCGCCTAATTCGAAGGCTCCTGTGACCTTTCAACTTTCCGGAAATCTAATCATGTCTTTGTCTGATCACAGTGCATGTCTCCACTGCGACCCACATCCATTAAAATCGATCATATAATGATTGGACAGAACGGATCTAGAAATTTGATGCGACAAGTGGCAAAACCGTTCGACGACCTCTTGCACCTCATGTGTGAGGCATAAAAGCCTGTAACAAAAATTAAATGTAATTTGATAAAGTTTATATCTCAAGAGATCCTCCTCCTAAATAATATACTCGGCTTAGACTAATTTTAGAGTGGGATCGCCAAATTATCTTGTATTATAACAAAAAAAAACCAATCACATCCTTCATTTTGGTAATTTCCACGGGGAATCGGAGGAGAAGGAATATTTATGTATATCCAGTGCTTTCTGCACTTCTGGGTATATGAGTACACAGTGATATCGACAGCACGACAGCACACACACGACACACGACACACAACACGAACAGCACACACAGCACAACATATACTTGTTATGGGGCATATGGTCATGGGACCTGGAAAATACAAAATATCTAATCCGGGGAAGACGAGTCGCGCGGTGGAAGATTCGTTGACCAGC
>JZLH01S0301890.1:0-10958 GCA_001188425.1 Eucidaris tribuloides | reverse complement strand
AATGCAGTTACGGTATCCTTGGAGGGTCATTATTTTATTGATCATGTGCTATCTAGTTGACGATAAAATTGATACTTAAGAGTCATTAAGCGTGTATTGTTTGTAATTATGTGATGGTTTATGTTGATAAAAATCTGTTCCTATTAATTTCAATCCAATAATTTGTCCGTAATTTCAGTTAACGCTGGAATAGCATGTCACAAATGTCGCAAGTTATCATACCATTTATGACAAAGACTAGTTTACTATCGATTCCGCTTGGAGTTGGAGATGTCATGTTTTCGTGAAACGCAAATAGTTGTCCGTCATATCTCCAGACATCAGTGACAACTATAGCGCTGGAGTTATGACGGTTTCGTGCAACCGGCCCCAGGTTGATATTGAAGACCTCTACCACCAACGCGGCCCCGGACTTCGGACTGCCTTGACCTCACATACTGTTGTTAATTTCGCGCGCAATCTGTAGTGGGTTTAGATTTCGCAAACTGTTGGAACTCTCAACTGTTGAGATCAAATACTTGAGGTTTACACGAATTGGAGGTGATATGGGGTAGAGGTCGAGGCAGTGATGGAGGGTTCCGAGGGGCGTCGGCACGGTCTTTTGGATTTACTCGTTACTTCGAAAAACACATCAGAATCGGACTCGGCGTCCACGGTTTTGCGTCCACCGAGCTCTGGCGGAAAGCCCGCCGCGGCCCCGGTGGGAGGCGCTGCTATTGCGTCCCGACCAGACATAACGTCTGGTGAAAATGTGCAAATGGCTATCAAAATTACTCTCTCTCTTACCCTGTATTTCTTCGTGCCAACAGCTTTCGGACTTAACGGTGTGCACAAATATAGGGGGCGCCCTTTATTCTTTCTCTTCTTCTCTAGTGTTCTTATCTATCACAGTCGTACAACCAAATACCCACAGCATACCAGATCCCACATCTTATAAATCGCAATGAAATGTCATCAATCTCATATCGCCAATACACGGGGATGTACGTGCAATAATTCGGGAAAGAAAGAAAATGCACATATATCTAAAATCCTCCTTGCACAATCATGTACCATGCAAATGTTGTTTTAATGCTACCTGCTACATATACCAATACCGTTATTTAAACTAACACACCGGAATGTAGTAATTTTTCAGTGTCACGAGTTAAATTTTCATTAATCAATGTCCAGTGGAACATCTAATCACTGATTGCATCAATACCTGGAGCCCTTAACCATGCCTTGCTACGCAAAACCATTAACGTGCCCCTAATGCACCTTTTAACTTCTGCCCAGCCGGGGCAAACAAAAACCCAAGTAATGCAGAATCGGTAGTACCGAAAATTACCTATGTTTATGGCCATAATCACCCATCTATATTGCTCAATATTAGTGGCGTTTACACGTGAAGATAACACCGAAATTAGAATAACCCGGAGGAGATAAATATTTCCCCAATATTCCACCGTATAATACGTGAGCTCGGGATCAACTCCAATGTCATTGTTATTAATGAACCTTCAGAATTCCTCACTCTTACACACAAGCTCCGATCAATAGGCCTTTTCATACTTTATTCAAACAAGTGGATGTTTTCTCTTCCTTAGCCTAGTGACAAACTATTTCTGTCACCTGATCTTATGAATACATTTTAAATACTAAAAAGGGGGCAAATTGCATACATTAGTGTTGCTATGCCCAGCAAGCCTCTGGCAATCCTTCGGCACACTATCAAATTGTCGAGAGCAACCAAGGTATGCATGAAATTTGCATGCATTATGAAACTGGTCTCCTCTGTCAGCTCGCAAGGGGAGAGGGGATCACATGTGCAATCACCTTGCGGTTTCAGGGAAGTGTATATTTCCAATCAGCAATATTCTTCTTCTTATTATTATTATTGTCTTATATTATTCTGATTAAAATTATCATTATTACTAATGGTATGATCATAATCATTGTCACTGTCATCACCATGATGATGATGATCATCATCATCATCATCAACATCATCACGTAACCATCCTCCTCCTCCTCCTTCTCGTCATCATCATTTTATTTCCTGTGTATATGGTTTCTGATCGCTAAGCAAGGTTTTTCTGCCCCTAACGGAAAGCTTTTGAAAATATTTATTGATACATGTAATACATTAGATCAGCCAATCGTTTATTACGTGATTTATTGATTGATTGATTCATTCATTCATTCATTCATTCATTCGTTCATTCATACATGAATTTATTTATTTACTTATTTATTTATTTATTTATGTATTATTTATTTATTTATTTATTTATTTATTTATTTATTTATTTATTTCTTTATTTATTTAAGAGGATACCTTTCAGATGAAGATGCTTCTTGATAACGTGTTAGCTTGCCAGACATAGCATCACATAATGTATGCAAGTTGTATGTGCTAGTGTTGAAAATGTATTCATAAGTACAGGTAACAGAAATAGCTCATCACTAGGCTTCGGAAGAGAAAACATCCATAAATTTAAATACATTGTAAACCGGTCTATTGTCACACAGACCGCAACAGTTAAGGGGCTCTGGCTTTAAAGGTAAATACTATGATTGGAGGTAGCCCTCAACTTGGGAGGAAAACTGTTTTAGAATCACGTGATCTATACAAGGATCAGCTGTGACAGTTTAGTGGGCAAACGTTGACTCGTTTTAAACGAACTAAATTTATTTATCAATTATATTCATTGTGATAGGCAAATGTGTTGTATAGCTGGTTTCGATTAATCTCTATTGGTGAACAAGTTTAGTGAAATATTGGTTTGCCCATGCTTGATTCTCTTCAAGCGAATAAATTCAAGACAAATCCTTCCATCCAAAATAAACACTTAAGCTAGTGTATACTTCAGGTATGTCCCAACTCATATGGTTCCGGAGGCAATTTCACGTGTTCCCAATCATCGTCCTTTAAGCTCCGAGCGACGTGTGTAGCTTACACGACAATTTGGGAACCCATGCAATCTCGAAAGTCTTCCCACTTAATCCTGAGGTTTCTCAGGGTTAGAATTTCGGAGGTATGTCCGAATTTCATGCTCACAAATTTCGGTTTGACTCCGAATTCCTGAGACTCTAAGGAACTCCGCAATCGCCCAGAGGCGGAACGTGTAGACAACTGGGAGTTAAATCGCCAGAGTAATTATCCTACTTTTAACTCTGAATTTGCATAATTCCGTGTCGACTTTAACTCCGAATTCCTGAGACTCTAAGGAACCGGGGGCCGGTTGCACGAAACCGTCACATCTCCAGTGCTATATTTGTCACTGATGTCTGGAGATATGACGGACAGCAATTTGCGTTTCACGAAACCATGACATCTCCAACTCCAAGCGGAATCGATAGTAAACTAGTCTTTGTCATAAACGGTATGATAACTTGCGACATTTTGTAACATGCTATTCCAGCGTCAACTGAAATTACGGACAAATATTTCATTGAAATTATTAGGAACGGATTCTTATCAACATAAACCATCACATAATTACAAACAATACACTCTTAATAACTCTTAAGTATAAATTTTATCGTCAACTAGATAGCACATGATCAATAAAATAATGATCCTGTAAGGATACCGTAACTGCATTAATTAATTTTGCAGCTTCATTCACTGCACTGTCTTTATTTGGTCCTTTTTATGTCTATATTTATTTTGTGTGTTCTTTTGTTCTTTCATATTAATTCTATCTTTATGTAATGGAGTATTGAAATGTTTATTTAAGTTGTATAATACAAAATGTTTATTATTTAATAACAGACGCTTATAATAATGATTTCTAACCACTCTAATTACAATTATGTCATACAGATTTAAGAAACTTATCACTGATATCTTAAGACATGTTTAGGATAAATGTCAAATCAAAATATCATTTAAACATTTAATAGCATGATTTCAAGGGTTTTATTATTGTAAAATTACTAATTTTGCCGGTTGTATTTGACAATTTGTGGATTCTTGAAATGGCATGTGCATAGTGTAACTGTAGGTGGCGTCTGATTTATGACGGCTCCGGAGTTGTCATAACTTTTGTCACTGGAGTTACGATGTCAAGGATTCGTGAAACGCATTTTCACATGGAGTTGTCGGCGAAGATTGGATGTCAGGCTTTCGTGCAACCGGCCCCTGGGGTAAACCCCGGGTTTAACTCCGAACGTGTAGACACGACTATTATTACTTAATTATTCTACAATGAATGATAATGCGGATAAGCACGGAGTGATCATGTAATGTACATCAAAAATATTTTAAGAAGACATTGATTACGGCAAATTATGATATATGATCTTCGTTTTAATTACAATTTCCTTCGAAATGTGTTTCTTAAAAGACTGTTTTCATACCATTGGTTTTGGTTTCCAAATCGCTTATTATGTTCAAAATGGAGTGAGATACTTTGATGAACATTTTTTTTTTTCAATACACATTTTCGCATTTGATAGGTTTGTGAAAATAATTTTGCCATTAATTCTTATTTTTACGGAAAATTTCCCCAAATGTCCCCAAATGTCTCTAAAGTGGTAGAAACAGTGCCAGTGGACTTATGCTGCATTTAAACTATGTTTCCGGCGGCCACGGCAACCACGTTTCAGGCCACCGTGGACAAAACGGGATGGACGTGAAACCACGCGGGAGGACGGGCTTGGCAAACGTGACAGTCCGTGTTGCCGTGGATGCCAGGCCAGATTTTTTATTTGTCAAAAATTTTGCCACGGTAGTCACGGTAAGGATGAGAAATCTAGTAGGCCGTAGGAAAACGAGGGGAACGCAATAAAACTCGACAGTACGTTATAGGCCGTAACAGCACTTGGAGGTGATCCGTAGCTGGTCTTTCCGCGTGGTCTCACGTCCATCCCGTTTTGTCCACGGTGGTCTGAAACGTGGTTGCCGTGGCCGCCGGGAAAAGCGCAGCATTAGAAAGACCGAGTATTATGGTTTTAGCCCATGTTTCTACCTGACAAGTTTGAAAAGGTGAGACAAATTTGCATTTTCAGCCCCGAAATGGTAAAAAAACACCCCAAAATGTCGAGAGAATACTGTGGAAATACTAAACACTCTTATAAACACTTTTCCATAACACATTATCACTTGAACACGTTTATCTGGAAATCATAAACACGTTTACGTACTCACCTACATGTATATGCAATCCAAGGCTCGTGTTTATTTTGATAACACTTCATAAACACTTGAACACGCTTCTTAAACGCGTCTAAAACATGGTGTTTATGAAGACCTAAACACTTTAAGTGTTATGATCTGGACACACAAAAAAATGTTTGTTGATGCGTTTATGATTGTCAACACTTAAACACCTAAACATGTTTATAATTCCACATCAAACGTGTTCAAGTATTTACAAAGTGTTACAAAAATAAACACGATCTTTTGATTTACGTCATTTCAGATAAGACGTCTTCGAGTTGTAATTTCTTATACTTTCTCAATTCTAAAGGCGGTTAATGTCATGTGACGTTTCAGTACATTGGATATAATAATGTAGAGAGAAGGCCATCATCTTTATATTAGTAGCCTTATCCTCCTTACGACTGTCTTATGAAGATAGTAGGCGCCTTCGTCTTCGCGAGGTGGTGTCTCCTTTCTGAGACCGCGTCAGAGGAACACATTGGCATTTTTTGTTCGTTGGAAGTCGACGAACTTTGCAGCCCATCGAAGCCGTTTAACAGGAAATATGAAACCTTATTACGATACTAGTGTGAATTAACGCCCCTGCAGGGAGGCGAAAAACTGTTAATTTTTATGATCCCGCCCCTCTGCCGTGTACGCGCCCGCGCATAATCTCTCCGCCTTGGAAAAGAAAGGAAAAAGAATATTCATTGGCTTCTTTTGAAATGATTTTGCATTTTCCAATAATAAACTTCATTAGGGTATCATTATAGAAAGACCCCTTTAACTCAAAATGCATCGTTATCGTTTATGTGCAATACTTTTGAATAGAGAGGTATATCTATGAAAGACGATGTATGTTGTAACAGGCGCTTTTACGATGAGCTTTTCGAAGCATTCCAAGCTGCAGCTGGTTTATTTGTGCGAAAATTTCTTTCGAGCTTCTCTCTATATGAATGTTTACATCCGTCAACCTGTCTCTTGATTTTCTTTTGCACTTCCTTTACTCGTGTTTACTACCAGGGGCGGCGGAATCGGGGGGGAGGGGGGCAAGGGGCACTTGCCCCACCCCCCAAAAAAAAATCCGGTGGGCAAAAAAATCCCTTCTTTCTAAGTGATATGTTCCCTTTTTTTAAGGGACACCTTTTTTTAAACGACACATTTTTGTCCTTGAAGGTGATTTTGTTTTTATTTATTATATATTTTATATTTTATATTTCATATTATTATATATGTGTTTTTTAAATTATTTTTTATATATTCTTTTGCCCCCAACGGCGCACGTCATACAGTACAGAGAGAATATATATTTGGTTAAATTGTTCAACGAAGGGGCACATTATGTGCCTAAAAAGGGCATCAGTGGCCTCTCATCTTAGTGCCCTCATGCATGGGTAGCAAAAATTAGGCTCTCCCGACTGTTTACCCCACCAACCCCATTACATGTCAAGGCAAATAATGCCACTTTTCTAGATCAAAAGTGCCCTCTTTTGGTCTGTACCCATACTGAGTGACGTGAGACTTGTTTTGTTTTTATATACGTACTTTCGTTGGTGGGCAGTGAATTTATTTTATGTATTCATTATTCATTTACTTATGTATTTATTTTTGCCCCTGACAGGGCACATTGTAGAGAATAGAGAATAAGTGGGTGCATTGTTCAACAAAGTGGCACATTATGTGGCATTTGGCATCTCATAGTGCCCTCAGGGGTGGCAAAATTAGGCCCTCTCCATCTCTTTTCCTGATAACATGGCCATATTTTTATGTACTCTCCAAGCGACAAAAGGTGTCTTTTGTGAGGGAATTTTATAACACCTTTTTCTTCCTAGTCTTCTTCAATAAAGAAAATCGGTTTTAAAAGAGAAGAATGCTCCCTTTTCTGCTACAGAATTTTGCCTGACGTGACTTATTCTGTGCTTATAACTATAATTTATGAAGTATGTGTATATTTGGATCCACTACCGTGCAGATGGGGTTCTTGGTAGCACTTACTACTAAATAATTGGATATGGTAGAGTCATTCTTTACATTCACTAAATAACACGATTATTTTTCTTTCTATTAATTTTATAATGTTTGTCTAAATCTTTTGCAAAAAGTAAAAAAAAAATGCTTAAAATGGCCATTACGTAAGAACTATGAACTAGAGAAGACGAAAGTTTTACGATGAAGGATTTTATTTTGTTCCCCAAAAATCGCCGTTTGCTGCTCCCATCGCTGTGGAATCAGCCTGTACACTCGAAACTAGTATGTGTCAAAATACAAATATGAAATGGAAATCATTTGAAACATTTGATAGGGGAATGTCCATTCCTGTTGTTCGTAACGAAACTACGTGGTTTTTATCATTATCTCTGCCCTCCAAAAAGTGTTTGCTCATCCTATGGATTTATTTGATCTGGCATTATGTTGTTATTCCTTTTAACACTCTATATAGGCCGACCAATAAAATCAGAGTTGTAGCTCCAGAATAGACCACAAAGCTAGTGTTACAACTTTAAATTTTCCGAATTTTCCAAACCGCTCGCTCGCGGAATAACAATCGTAACAAACGGAAAAACTCCCCCTTCAAAAAGTGGTATACTCAAGTTACATTACAGTGAAATCACACGTCAACTTCAAGCAAAAACTTAATTTGATAACAATCGTAGCAAACGGAAAAACTCCCCCTTCAAAAAGTGGTATACTCAAGTTACATTACAGTGAAAACACACGTCAACATCAAGCAAAAACTTAATTTGATGGTGAAATGCCCCTTTTTGACATAAGTTCCCCTTTTGGCTTTGCCCCCCTCCCCCTCCAAACATGAAAATACGTTCCGCCGCCCCTGTTTGTTACCGTCCAATTTATACAGCATTTTCTCGGCTTCGTCGACCGAGTCGGCTGAATGGAACAATAGATCCCAGTCGGTGCAGTCAAGCGAAGCTCGATGTTCATCAGCTGCGGTCTTCGTCCAGGCGTATTGTTGCTTAGTTACAGGTCGGCTCCACTTTAGTTTCTGTCTAAAACGTATGATAAGCTTATTGCTAAGTTATAAAATAATTAGCAATGTTCTAACCATTAACTTTCTTGACTCAAACTGTAGATATATAAAAGTGCTTTTATATTTATGCGACTCCCAGTTGCTCAAAGATTTTCGATAAACTTAGAAGTAAAAAGAGAATTCATTGACTTCATTTCAAATAATTTGTTTTGTTTTTTCAAAAAAAACTTTCACTATAGGACATCATTATAAAAAGACTCCTTCAGCTCAAAATGCACGGGTTATAATGTATGTTGCAATAATTTTGTCAAGGGTGTGTATAGCACTCTTATCTTACCGTATATAACTTACTGCAACATCACATGGGGAAATTATAATACTTCAAAACTTAACCAGATTTACTGCTTACAAAAGAAAGCCGTCAGAATTTGCACGAACTCGTCATATTTAGCGCACACAAATCCCCTGTTTCATCAAATGAAATTCTAAAAGTTCGATATAATTTATATATATTTAACAGACAACTATTTTTATTTTTAAGTACAGTGAATATTTAGTACCCACAATATTCAGCAACTACTTCACGTACAATAGAAACATACATTTCCTATCCAACACACACATGTAATGATACACACATACACTATCTTAAAATTTTATGAGCACACAAATCTTTAAGATATCAAGGACCGGACGTATGGAATACTTTACCGAACTTTATTAAATAAACACCATTCCTGAATTTCTTTCAACGATTAACTGAAGCAACACTTCTAAACAAAAACACGTCATAAGTGCGCCCTTTTCTATAATTTGATATTTACCCTGCAAATGTATCATATTTCTAGGAAAAAAAAACAGTGGTGTCGTGTTTAACCGCTGATACTGGGTTTTATCCATTCGTTACAAAGTAATTGAATTATTTTATGTATGTTGTTTCTAAAATAGAAAATATATATAACTAGTAGTACATTCACTTAAAAAAAGTATTACACTATTCCCAAAATTTAAGATATAAACGATCCAATTACTGTTCAGTGTATATAGAAAGATAATAAATCAACGCTTATATCATATCTGTAAATAGTTTGGGGAAATTGAAAATTACTCTTTTTGTATATCTTGAAAATGTGATTTATGTCGCTATGGATTACACTGTGAAACAAGTTACAAGAAAATGAATGAAATAATAGTCCAGGTCGTTTATTTAGCAGCGTGCGATTGGCTAAACAGCTTTCTGGTCGGGCATAGGCCAAACCCCTTCGTTTCACTGCTGTATGCTTGGGATATGTTGGCTACCGTCCAACTGACGGCGGAATACACACCCTGGACCATTCACCGTGTATGGTAATATCCAATATTGGAAAGGTAACATTGTGACCATTTCGTCTGACACTGTCTATTTTCAAGTTCCTGATTATTTGATCATTGTGTTATTCCTGTCTTTCTCGTAAGACAAGACAGCGACAGAATTGCGAGGGAAAACGCACCTTCTACATGCACATTTGGGTAAAACGGCTCGTAACTCTTTTGAACGCCACAAATATATCAAAGGATTTAGTAAAATGTTCACAGCCGCTATCAGATAAAGCATTACATAAAACCAACCTACAATTCTCCCAATGGATGTTAATACAATATACACAGACGACACAAGGAGAGCGAACGCAGATGTACTGTAAATCAGAGAGAGTGTCTGCAACATGCGTTTGTTTTCTGCAAGACGGTTTTGATCTCCTTGACCGCTGTCCATTTTCTGCGAGATCCCGCGATAGACGAGATAGTAACAGACTCCGGTAAAGACAACCACTACGATTTGGATGAGTGCCAATGCTAGTGTCACAACTCTTCCACCAATTAACACCGCCACTAAGGCGAGCGAAACACTACAAACCCAGCTACCGATACATGTCAGGATACAGCAGGGCGTGGTCACAATCTTCTTCGTTCCAAAAGGATCGTACTGTACGGTGATGAAACGATAAATGGCGACGAAGAGGATACTCAGAATTGATGTGAATGAACTTGCAATTAATGCAGCTTCTATTCCCAAATTCTCCTACAAAAACAAAATAGAAATAATTTAATAACCCGCATTCATTTTATAATTCAATTTATTTGTCGATTTTATCGTCGCTGTGTCCGGCAGAAGAGCCCTATTAGTCCGTGGGCCACAGGGGTCTACCGTGCACCCCCCCCCCTATGATCCTACTACTTGGGTGCCATTTTGTTCATTGGTGACTTCTTCGATGGAAAAAAGATGTTAACAAGAAAAAACTCATTTAGACTATGTTTTCTTTTCACATATTGGGACACATGTAAAATCACAACTTTTTCAACAAGTTTACCTCGTTTTAGGGGCCGCTGAAATCTAGACAGACATTATTGCCTGTATCTCAGTAACAACTTGTTCAATTCTCCTGAAACTTGGAGAAAAGGTGCATTCTGTCATCTTCTATAGCCAAATGGAATTGTATATTCACATCATTTTTCATTCTTGTGTTAATGACGTCATGTTATTTGCATATTCTGAAATATGCGGTTTTAACTGGCAAAATTGCTTCCAAAATTGAAAATTTTGGCTACACTTGTCAAAAGTTTTTTATCTGGATATAAATTGCAGCCACTGGCCTTCCAAAACGTATCAAATAGTTAGTCTCGACAATACTAAGTTGATCTAAACAATAAATTTGCACAAAATTAATTGAATAAGATGTGTGCCGGTCAATTTACATATGAGTGCACACATAAAAATGGGCGACTTTTTGAACAATTTCGCCGTTTTCTTTGGGGATAGTGAAATCTGCGGACACTATATTCGCGGGATAATGTCGCTAGTCA
>JZLH01S0301845.1:31133-60093 GCA_001188425.1 Eucidaris tribuloides | reverse complement strand
GCTAGATTGGATTTTACTGCTAATCTTGGTCAAGGGTCACATGGCTTATTCATTATGCATTATTTATCTAATTGTTATTGCTACCATGGATTAACTGAAGCTTTTTCAAATGTACAATTTAATTGGTATGTGCGAGTGCAAGGCTTCGGACGGGTCATACCGATTCCGAACTAGCAGCGCAGTCGCAACTGTCCTCTAGTTTTTTAATGTTAATGTTTATTTTATTTCAATTCATATTTGTGTTACAATAGAAGATTTTAATATGTTGACTTCGGATTATTAGCGCGATCGAATCATAAATGGAAATGCGGAGTATTTTACAAAAAATTTAAACTCGCATTGCGTACGCCATTGCGGCTAATGAGCCAGCGCCGCAGCAACGTGTGTGGGGCTGTGTACACATGCAATGACAGCAAAAATTGGTCGGATTTGAGTAGAACTTTTCCGTTTCGGGGGAAGCAGACTGCGATTAATACTCATTAATAGCACCACTCTTTAGAGTTCGCTTAAGCATTATTTTTCAATTTTATTTAAGTGGGAGGGATATAAAACAATATACCAAGCGCATTAAGTCGAAGGTAATAGTCGAAATTTCTATCTTCGGAGGGACTGGCAGAGCTATATTTCTCGGGGCTTCGCCCCTCGAGAAAAATTATTACTTTATGCCAGTCTCCTCAGAATAGATAATTTCACTGTACTTGGTCTACAGCTTGGTATGCTTTGTCACTCATACCTTCATTTGCATGTACATGTGATGACAATGTACCACTTCTATTATTATGGCACCCCTACCACTACTACAATTACTCCCATTACTACTACTCCGACTACTTCCTCCACTCCCACTACTACTACTTCGACTACTCCCACTTCTACTATTACTACGACTACTACTACTACTACTACTCCCACCACTACTACTACAACTACTTTGACTACTCCCACTACTGTGACTACTACTACTCCCACTACTACTACTAACTGCTACTACTACTTCTTCTATTTTCACTAAAACCTACTACAGTGCACTCCCATTATAACAAACACGGTTATAACAAGGATGTATGAGGGACTGGAGTCACAACTTTCACAGAGCCTTTACTAGATGTTCGAAGCTGCCACTCGAAAATATGTCGCGTATGAGCTTAACTAGATCTGCCTTGCATGTGGCAAGACAATAGCATTCTGGTTGACTGTATAATTACTTAGTCACTTTCAAAGGAAGAAATGTTTTTATAATGATAATTGACTTTTCGCTGTACCCAATAGAAGAATGAGATAACACGCAATATTCAGGCTTGAGGGAAATGCAAATAGAAAACAGGTAAAAATCATGAAATATAAATGAAAATTACTCAACTGGGCATGCCTGGGCACTATTTTGACGTAGTTTATCATGAAGAACTACATTTGAAATTAATAAATACCTAAAATCTATTTGTCGGAGTTGATGGGAAAAGTGTCAAAATTGGCATGAAAGGAAGGTATGACGTCCAACATCCTTCACAGAATACGACTTTGATTGAAGTTTGGAAACAAAATTTCTCATGCCATTCTTTTTCAATAGGTTTGTTTACTTATAGGGCAAAAAAACACACTGTTTAATTGGGAAACAAGTGAAATTTTCGCAAATTGTTATCAAACTCATCTTCAGCTCTTCCTATGTAGTTGGCGGCTTGGAACATACAACATCAAAGAGAATAAAGCACCTGAAGAATCCTTTTGCATGTCTTTAGAAATCCAACAGCTATTTGAATTCATTATTGCAAGTTGGGACTCCAGTCTCTCATACCTCCTTGGTTATAACGAAATTCCTGAAATTCAGGTTCCAAAATTATTGTGTATATCTTTACATACTGTAACTGTTTGGTTATAACGAAATTTCGATACAACGAAAGAAAAATGCCAGTCCCGAGGACTTCGTTATAACGGGAAACTTCTACTTCTGTGACTACTTCCCCTGTATTTGCTATAACTTCTGTCATAGATAGAGATACCGGCAAAAAAGTTGCATTGTTTATATCTACAATAACTACAGTAAATAAAGAATAAAGAATTAAGGAGGAACTCTAGATATTGCTTTTATTCATCTGCACACTGCTGCACCATACTTCATACATACCTGTTACCATGAATGTATGACGAGGGCTGTGCACATGGTCTGCCGTCATCACAAACCATAGCCTGTCCTTGTAGCTGTGCCACGCCCCCTTGTCTACCATGGGATACAAAGTTGAATGTTGGACTGCTGTCAACTACCTGACCCAGTGACCTTGGTACGTATGAATTCACTCTGGCATCCTCTTGTTGGTCATCCAAACAGATAAGGTCATCATCTTCCAAATCAAAACAAGGCGTGTCTCTGCCACATTTGTTGCTCAGAAGAACATTGGGGAGGTCTGAAAATGAAGAAAATCAGACAACTTTTTCATAAACATTTCACGAATTATTCTACTGTCACCCCAAACAGAAAACAACATCGAACCTACTGATAAATTGTTTATAGTGACAAATTATGATGTTTAGATTATAAGACAGCATGAAGCAGTATGTACATTACCAAAGGGAAATGTTGGGGTTCCCCCCCCCCCCACCCCCAACATTTTACATTTTGCGTAATTTCTTAAAAGTGTGACAGTTTCAGAGCAAGCAATTTTCAGGGCATTGATAGATCATATACATGTACGTGTATCTAAAAACATAATTGCAAAGAATTTCATTTTTTACCATTTACCAAAACTATACTTGGCTTTAATGACATTGACAACTCATACATTTTTTTTCAAAAGTACATTGACCCCAAGCAGATACACCAATATAGTACATTTTTTTTCAACAGAAATTTTAAATATCTCTGCTACATTTGTTAATCGGAAGTACATTGGGGAGCTCTAAAAATTAACAAAATTTGGTATAATGTAAATATGCTTGGCCATGAAATTTCCAGTAGTAAAGGTAATTTAATGATCTTGACACCTCATACATTTTTTTTTTAAGTATACTGACCCCAAGCGGATACACCAATATGGTAAATAACTTCTAAAAAAATTCAAATGTCTCTGCGACATTTATTGCTCAGAATAACATTTGGGAGGTCTGAAAATGAAGAAAATTTGGTACAATGTAAATATGTTTGGCCATGAAATTACCTGTACTAAAAATAATTTATTATTTGTCAAGTAAAGTACAATGATGTTGACACCTTCTACATTTTTTTTTCAAAAGTACATACAAGGAGATGGTACATTTCTTCTCAACATGAATTCCATATTTATCTTTGTCTAAATTAACATAAATTCATTACAACTGTAACCACATAACAATCACTTAGGCTGAAAATATATTATTGCTGTACCTTTTTATTTACTTTATCAAAAATGTGTTGTGGCACTCTATACCTTATATTTTCATGTAAGCTTCATAGAAATAGAAAAAGAGAGCAATACTTTTACTTTTTTGCGAATTACACTATTTATGATCCAAAATATGATTAAATTGTATATTTTTTTTAAATTAATCATTTGTAACTAACGTTGATGAAAATATCAGAAAATGTTGTATTTTTATTGATAATAACAAAAATTTGCAAAGTTACTTCAAATGTTTAAACAATCTAGTTTTCAGCTTGAGCTAAGCCCCTGAATTTTCAGCCCAACATTAAAATAGATAAACAGTGATCAATCTTTAGATCAGTCACGTTAGGTTTGGGCAATTAATGAGAAGTTCAGGTTTTAATTGAAATGCCTTTCTGTTAAAAAACAACAAAAATTCTGGATGGCAAAGGTGATGGAGGAGGAACATTTCAAAGAGTCCTTGGGCCTGTTTCATAAAGCTCTTCGCAAAGTTATGCATGACTTCAGAAAGACTTGAATATGGCAAGCCAAATGTGCTTACTTTTAACAACCATTTAACAAGTATTTCAATGCAGACTTTATTTTGGGGCAAAATCTAATTGACATTAATCATACTTTCTTAAAATGACGTGAACAACTTTGGGGCTTTTTAGTTGGCACTTTAAGTTGTTCGTAAAGTCGTGCATAACTTCATGAAGACCTTTATGAAAGAGGCCCCTGAGGATGAAGAGATAGGTGACATATTCTACCTTCATCATTATTATCATCTAGTACTGGCATCCTCTGTGAGACTTCTTTTTGTCTTTGTTGCTGGAAGTAATCCAAGTGTTCCCACCCCTTTGATGTGGTTCCTTTGGCAGGTGTGAATGGAACACTGGGGGTTGAGGGAGTGGTAGCTGCTTTCTCCATGGAAGGTAGGAGACTCTTCATCACTTTGGGCGTGTAGGCGAACTTGTCCAGTTTTGGCATGGGGTGGGCCTGCGAATCACTGAACTGTAAATGTATATGGAACAAAAAATTTGGTGGCAATGAACTACTGTATATGCTGAATATTTTGCAGTGGTTTTATTTTCGTGAATTTTGCGACTTAACACAAGTGGAAATACAGTTCGAACTCGATTAACCGGCTACATGCATTGGGACCAGCCGCCATCCTGATAAATGATATGGCCGGATAAGAGAGATAATGTACAAAGTACAAACACAGTATAGGGGGAAGGTACACATGCCATAAGTTGTTGTATAAACAACCCAAAGACCATGCACAAATTGCAACAGACCTCCCACATGTGACACTATATTTACTCTCCCTGATAACCAACATGTTTCTGTGTACACTTCTGATAAAGGTGTATCAATTACAGGTAATGACTGATAAGCCCATTGTCCGTATAACAGAGATCTCCGTATAATCGATGGCCGTATAATCGAGGCCAAACTGTATTTACTTCCTTATATTTCTGTAGAAAGTGAATGCAAATACCATGAAATCATGAAAATAAACTCTCGTGAATTCCCCGTCTTGAAACAAAATCACGAAAATATATGGACGCAAAACATATGGTGTATTCAGTAGTACCAATTTGGCAAGATTGACTTAAGTTCAAGTTAGAAGTGCTTTGCAGTATCACTATACACATGGGCAGTTGAGTCTTAATTTAGTATATATCAATTACTGTATATGCCATATATTTTATTGTGTACATACATTTTCTCGATTTTGCTTCAAGATGGGGAATTCGTGAGAGTTTATTTTCATGATTTTATGGCATTTGCATTCACACTCCACAGGAATGTTGGGAAGTGGAAATTTTCACGTTTGGTAAGTCACGAAATTCGCGAAAATAAAACCACCAAGAAATATTCAGCGTATGCAGTATACTTAGCATTTAGCAGATATTCAAACAATGACGATGAGGTAGACTGGCTGTGATTGAAGGCAAGGAAGCAAGTTCTATGGCATTTCAAAAAGGTCTAAGTTTAGGCTACATAATGGTCAGTAGGCCTTTATTTCATACTTATTTCCTACCAGGAATTTATCATACATTAACCCATTGGCTACAGGAACAAGATGTATCATGTATTGATTCTATGGGAATTTAGAATCTCAGAGGCAACGGGTTAAGTCACTTACCCAAACATACAACTTCTCTGGAAATAATATGCAAGCTTGCTTTCTCGAAGTACCATTTACTTCAATTATTATGTTGTTGTTGTATTCAATTCTAATTAGAATATAATCCAAAGCTTAAAAAACACACGATTGAAAAATCTGTCGAATTCAATTTGTTGGTGGTTCATGGTCATTAACCACATCAATTCTGTCAACAACAATTGCTGCTATTATAAATAAAGTTTATGGCCCTTTCAGCTACCTGAACCTTGTTCAAAAAGAAAAATGCTTACCTTGAGTCTCTTTACTGATGGTGTACCACTGAAGACCTGTGATCTGTAACGAAGATCATTTAAAAACCCATCTATTCCCCTTGGTGTACATGTTTTAGCGGCCATAGTTGGGGTCATACCAACAAATCGAGATTCACGTTTACTGTCACCTTGTCCGTTTGTCCCAGGGGTCTTGGGCACAGTTCTGGCCTTGGGCGGAGCTTTGACAGGAACGCCATACTTGCAACACTCATGGGCACATGTGTCCTTGTTCAAACAGCGATGGTTGCATGGTTTGCGATCCCTGGAGTCTTTGAATTTTTGATAAAAAGTACAAATATCAGTACAGGTTGATTTAAGAATGACATTTAACATGGAACATCAATTTAGTATATTAGTTATAATTAAAACAAAAATTATTTATCACTCTAAAGCTTCTGAAAATGAATTACGTGAATATGAAAAAAGGAGATATTGCAGAACTTAACACATTTAACAACTTATTTACAAAGTGCATTTAACATGCATGCATTGCACTGCCATTGTATTGTAATCACGCATCCGGTGACCTGCCATTGTTTTGTACTGTTATCACACCTTGAGTGCAGTGCAGTGCCAATGTCACATTTACCCCCAAATCTGCATATCTATTTTACAATCTCCTAATAAACCTGGCACAGGGGGGATTAGGGGCTGGCACAATGGGAATAAGCAAAGTGGCATTGTGAGCTCTAGATGCGGGTACAATTGAGGGTTAATTTGAGCCACATGTGGTATTTCAAACTTGAGAAATATTCAACAATTGTTTTAAGTGACTATATTAAACTAGTGACTCCATCAGGCCCACTTGCAGATGGCATAAGATTTGTACAGTCAGATCTTAGAAGATATCTTATTGTGATTTATATTATCATCAGTATCATGCAGAATTGATGCTTTACACAATGTGTACAAAATAGAAAAGCTTTTTCTGAGACATATTAATTGGCAAACATGTCTTTGACTTTCATATGTTGTTAAAAAATACCATATTGTATAGGAAAATATCTATCAACTGGCTGTGAGATAGATCATAAGTGTAATTTACCCATTCTAACACATTTAGTATGATATAACTTAGTGAACACAAACTATGGAACACTCGGTAACAACTCACCATCTCCACTTGTAAAGTAGACACTCTCTGTTGACTCATAGCCGGATATGCTTGATGGGGATCTGAAGTTTGAATCACTAGATCTGTTTGCGGTGTGCCCTGCAGGTGGAACTTGTTCTTGCTCTGTGCACTTCCATTAGTAAATGCACTGGATAAAGCTCGTAGGTGCTTTGGGCCAGAGTAGAATGGAGTGTAGGTGTTCTGAACATCTAAGCCAACTGTGAAAAAAAAAGAAAAAAAAGAATGAAGTATATTATAACTGTGTGTTACATTCCCACACTTTCAAAGGCTGTACTTGATTTGTGCTATTTGATTTCAAAGACTTCTCGAACTCGTAATTGCACTAACAGTTTAACAGGATTCATATGGTTCAGGGAATTTCTGGAAAGTCAGGGAATTTGAAAATTTTTCAAGAAGCAAAAAGTCAGAAAAAATCATTTATTCAAGTCATTTTTAAAATGGCTCTTGCAATAGCTAGTATTGTGATGATGTATATTGACACGCTTTAAAAATTTAAAACGGTCATTAAAATTAACAGTTTTCTGCTCTGGAAAGTCAGGAAATTTTGAAAAAGTGTAAGTGTACGAACCCTGATTTATAATTTAACTCTCAATTCTGTTGATAAAAAACAGCATAGTGAAAGTTTACCTTCATATTCTCGTCACGTATTGATACATTTTTGGCATGCCAAGCATGTGTCAGAAAAATTGACCTTGTTAGTTAATAATGCAACATGTGACAAATATAAATATATAAAGCTCACTTCAAATATTTTCACAAAATATTTTTGACAACGAAACAATACAGACATATGTTATATGATCAATTAAACTGTTACACTATATACACTATATCGTAATTGTACAATATATCTAGTGTGTGAAGGTAATTGTATTACCATTATTGATATGCGTAATGTTCTTTCATACATCACAAACCATTGACCGTTTTGCTTACCGTAGTCTTGACTAATCAGGTTAACACTGAGTTCTTCTCCTTTCAGTGCTCGCTTCACTTCCATCTTACGTATCCATGGGCCTGACCGGAGAAGTTGATTATCCCTACATAAACAAAGAACATATATGCTGATACACAGACCATACACCCTACAGGCAGATATATTTGGACATATTTGTGAGTTTTTTTTCCCGGGGTCGGGGGGGGGGTGATAATGGGGTATATTCTGTGGCATCAAAATTTGTCCTCAGATTTGTGTTATTTATAAGGGTTCTATTAATGGTAACAATTTCAGGGCACATAAATTTGAGCTTCTGATTAGCAGAGATCAGATGGAAATATTTTCAAATTGTCAGAGCTCTGTTGTTGAAAATTAGACCTTGTATAATGTGTATACATTTAGGTTGCAGTCTGTGTAATTAGTGTGTGCTTGCATCTGCATGTGTACTTGCCAACTAATTCAGAGCATAACGTTTTTGCAGACTCCATGCTTCACTGATGAGTGTAAAATCTACAAAATATATCGTTGCATGAATTTTGAGCTTTGATGGTACCAGCGACAATGTCAGCTAAATTTCTTGGTCTTGTCAAAGTCTGCTTTCATCAATTGGGGAAAATTTTCAATCATATAGGAAACAATGTAAAGCTGCATTATGCTTAGGGCAAACAAATCAATGCAATATCTGCTACAGAGTTTCAAAATTTAATATGATTTGATATGGTAATCCAGATGTAGCCTGTATGGTATTAAAGTGGTTCTAGGACAGTTCGCTCTGGACAACTACCCCCAGACAATTACCCCCTCAGGACAACTCCCTCCCTCCCCCTGCCCCCTTAGGAGAACAACTTCCTGGACAACTATTACCAATACAATTCCCCCCTTAGGACAGCTACCCCCTGGACAACTACCCCAATACAACTTCTGCCACAGGACAATTACCTGGAAAACAACTGGACAACTGGGGAGTGGGTAATATAGTCCTATGCCGATAATTTCCAGGTGGTAATTGTCCAAGGAGGTAGTTGTTCTAGGGGGTAATCATGTGGGGGGTAATTGTCTGAGTGGTAGAATTCAGGGGGAGCGGTGGAGTAGGTGTCTGGATATGCAACAAAGTATCTATTGGGGATGCTTACATGATTCTCTGCTTGTATACCACCTTGTTATCAGCATCCCCAAGAAGCAGCATACATGAATGGTTTGGCCTGGCTGTCTGTTTCTCCATCAGTTTATCCTGATTCAGGAGGCTGACAGTCACAATGATTTCAGCCTGCATAGAACCATACTTGGGTACCTACCAGTTATCAATCAACAAAGACAATACAAAAATGAAAATTTTAAGTGTTTTCACATCAGATGAAGATAGTTTTTCCCATGTTCCCTTGGATAACTACCATGGAAGTGCCCTATTATGGCTGTTGTCAAACTATGGATTTTTTCTTATAACCACATTAACTTTTTATGAACCACACACAAAATCTGATTGTGCCACATTAATGTTGCTAATTAATTCACAATATATTGTAGAAATGTAAATCCTTTGTAATGAATACAAACCTTACACAGAGAATATACACATCAACAACATATCAATGAGAAAATGGCTTACATACTGGGCTGTAATGATATCACCTTTGAATAGTTTGTGATATATCCCAAACATAAGTACCAATATTTTTTTACATATTATGTGTGTGCTTTGGCACTGTTGATTTTTTTTTAAAGATTGGTTGACCAGAAGACCCATTGACCAGAAGCAGCATACATGAATGGTTTGGCCTGGCTGTCTGTTTCTCCATCAGTTTGTCCTGATTCAGGAGGCTGACAGTCACAATGATTTCAGCCTGCATAGAACCATACTTGGGTACCTACCGGTTATCAATTTACAAAGACAATACAAAAATGGAAATTTTACGTGTTTTCACATCAGATGTAGATAGTTTTTCCTATTTCCCATGGATAACCACCATGAAAGTGCCCTTTGATAACTGTGGCAAACTTGGGGTTTTTTTACCACATTAATTCTTTATTAAGCAAAACATACAAATTTATGGTATAAAAAATATGAAATTATTGGGAAAAGTGCTGTATGACTGTTGTCACACTTTAGACATTTTTCTTAAACCACATAAACTCTTAATGATATTCAAATAAAAATTATTGGTGAAAGGCCAATGTGACCGAAATAAACTTTTGTGTAGAACACACACAATTAAAAATGTGATTCAATGCTATCCCCTTTCCCAGCTATGGGTATTTATCTGAATTTTTTTATACGCTTGTATGCTTAAAACAGTTGTCATCTGATAAGGAGGTTTGGCTGAGGGTGTGTAGTAAGCTAAGGAAGCAAATAAAGAGTTACAATATTGGACAACATTATACAGTTGTAAAAATGTTATCTATAGAGATTTTGTAATTATAACTGATTCATTGTACATATAGTAGAGCGGATAAGCAGACCAATTGTGCAAAATTTGACTAAAGCATGAAACTTTCACCATTGTTAGTACATGCCATAAGCTTTATTTTAAGATCGGGAGGTAGTCAGATTTGACCTCTGATGACCTCCAGAGGTCAATGACCTTAAATTATGCAAATATTGATGTTTGGCGTCATTTTGGTGACAATAAACGTGGTTGTGATGTACTAAACATACATTTTTGTTTCAATGGAGTTGTCTTAATATTCCAGAGAGCATTGACAATTATTAAGAGGCTTCTACCTTTGACCTCTGAGGATTGTGAAAGGTCAATGACCTGAAAATATCAAAATATTCATTTGGCGTCATTGGTTAATGATAAATATGGTTATCTTGTCCTAAAACACTCATTTGTGTCACAATGGAATTGTCTTCATATTCCACAGGGCATAATTGATTATCAACAGGGTTCTACCTCTGACCTCTGATGACCTCCAGAGGTCAATGACCTTAAATTATGCAAATATTGATGTTTGGTGTCATTTTGGTAATAGTAAACGTGGTTGTGATGTGCTAAAACACTCATTTGTATTACAATTGAATTGTCTTCATATTTCACAGAGATTGGTAATTATTAACAGGTTTTTCCACTTTTGACCTCTGAGGAGCGTGAAAGGTCAATGACCTCAAAATATCAGAATACTGATATTTGGCGTCATTAGTTATAAATGATAAACATGGATACATTATGATCTACATGTATGAAACATGCATTTTTGTCAATAATGGAATTATCTTCATATTCCAATGAGCATTGATAATGAGAAACCGGTTTCTGCCTTTGACCTTCAATGACCTTGACGAAAGGTCAATGACCTCAAAATGTCAAAATATTGATATTTGATGTATAGTTCATGGTTAACTTATTATCATATATTACCAGGCATTTATGCTATAAAATTGTCTACTGTTTCCACATAGCATTAGTCAAACTATGACAATGAGAGGTCTGTGACCTTAGAATATCAAGATATTGAAATCTGGCTTTCATTGGTTTAGTAGTAAGCTGTTATTAATGTATAAATCATGCATTTGTTATATTAAACTGTCAAAACATATTCCACAGAGCGTTGGTTCATAGTAAAGGGTGTCTGTGCGAGGTTAATGACTTCAGACAAAAAAATAGGGCTTCACGTGATGTCAGTGACCTCAAGAAATTTGCACAAAATCGTGTTGTACATGTAAGATAATCTGTGCAACATTATCCAATTAGTTAGTCAGTGACCTCAGACACATGTATAGTACATGCCAGTAAATATAAAATGTGTTCATTGTCCGTATTGATGCTAAATTGTAAAGGTGTCTGATTGCATTTAACAGTCTCCCAAACGTTCACATAATGCAGTGCACTTGGGTGCAGGCTTGGTGCATTTGCAGCGGTTAGTATACATCCCTTCTTCCAGTTGCAGTTCATCAGTTCGTGACAAGATTCTGATGCCTCTGGCAGGGATGTCAAAGAGGCTGCCACCCAGAGGTGTCCTCGGTCCAGCCCCAGTCAGATGGACTAGGTTGGTCAAGAATCAGCACCAAAGTGTGATTCCAGCAATTGGCCTGCAGACGCTTGATGTGCTGCTGGAGTGCAAGCCTGCGTTAATTGGGGGAAATGTTACATATAGAGCCCTAGACTTGTGTGCAAAAAGCTGCTTCCTGGTATCGTTCACTTCCATGATGTTAATGGTACGGTCATACATCAGTACAACAAAGCGCTCCAGAAGTAACATCTTCACTGATAACATACTAAGAGTTCTTCGAAGATATCTGTCATCTCTGGAAATACTTTTCCATAACTCCTGGGCAGTATTTTTCCCTCTACCAGCGAAAGATGAGACAGTGTCACACCCTGTGAGGGCATGACAGATGGGGGAGGGTAGAACATTGTCTTGGGTTTGGGGCGGCAACCAGTTCGTGAACATGAAAGCTGATCCAGTACCAAGATGCTATTCAAAGCTCATCAGGATTTATGTCACTCAAAGAAGCTACAACCGATACCACAACATCAGTACGCACAATACGTATGACCACCTTCTTGATCCTGAAGAGTTCAGTTTTGTTCTAGTCTACACAAAGAAATCCCTTCAATTCTTTGGCATGACGTTAGAACTCTTGAGGTTACTCTCACTATATACGATATTTCTTCCAAATTGCTGAGGACTGGGGTCCTCTGCTCTTCTGCCGTGTCCGACTTCACCAGCCTCGCCTCATGTTCACACAAGGAGGCGGATCACTCGCATGCTTTTGTGTGTGGCAGAAGGGATCAAGAAGGTAGCCATACGCACTGTGGATACTGATGTTGTTGTACTGGGGATAGCTTCTTTCAGCAACATATGCCCTGATGGGTATTGGATAGTAGATCCAGCTTTCGGTACTACTCTCTCCATCGTTCATAGCCTCACAGGGTGCTCCAGGCCGCTTCAGCAGTGACGATAACTCTTCACTAACATCGCTTGGCATACGTAAGAGTTCTTTGAAGGCATCTGTCACCTCTGGAAATACTTTCCATATCTCCCAGCCAATCTTCTTTCCTCTACAAGCGATCATTTTCTGTTGCAGGGAAGAATACTGCCTGGGAGATATGGAAAGTATTCCCAGAGGTGACAGATGCCTTCGAAGAACTCTTACGTATGCCAAGTGATGTTAGTGAAGAATTAATGTCACTGCTGGATCGCTTTGTTGTGCTGATGTATGACCACACCAGTAACATCATGGAAGTGAACGATGCCAGGAAGCAACTCTTCACACAAGTCTACAGCTCAAAATAACATTCCCCCACGACAGGCGCACTCCGGCAGCACACCAAGCGTGCATGTCTGCAGACCTTCGCTGGAACCAGACTCTGGTCCCAAATCCTGACCAACCTAGCCCATCTGACTGGGGCTGGACCAAGGAAACCCCTTGGTGGCAGCTTTTTATGACAACCTTGCCGGAGGCATCAAAATCGAACTGATCCACTGCAGCTTCAGGAAGAAGTGTACTGAAGAAGTGTACTGCTTTATGTGCATGTTCGGGAGACTGTTAGATGCAATCAGACACCTTTATACATTTTAACGCTGGGTGTCTCTCTTGCAAGCCTAAAATTTAACATTGTGAAAATACACTGGTACATGGAAGAAAATGCTATCTAAGAACCTTCAGCAAAGTGAAGGGGCTAGAAACGCATTAGTGGAATTATAGCCAATGTTTGACTTTGATTTGATTCATGTCTCCACTGACAAAAATTCTACTAGCCAGTACTAGACTATTTCTAGAGACTGCATGCATGTCTCTCATTACCTCTACGGACAGCAACTCTTTGGTACACGGAGATGACCGTGCATTCCTTTTCAGTGCCTGACACATACCAGCACAACCCTCTGGTATTACATAAAATACTGTGTAATCAGCCTGATATACATGTACGCAAGTTAGATTTGGAGCAGTGTACCAAGAAGGTACACTACACAACTATTTGTGTTTTTGCGCATTTTTCAAAATCTAGGTAATTTCTGATCTTCAGATTTTACAGGCAAGTACTTTAATAGTAGCCTGAGGGCATGAATAATGTTTTGCTGTGTTATGGGAGGGTTGCAAATGAGATTCCCTACTTTTAAGCGTCAATATGGACAATACCGTCTGAGGTTACAGACCTCCTTGTACTCTATATGTATGCATACAGACTTTTGTTCAGTAAAAATTGGATAATGTTGCAGAGATATTTTTAAAACATGTTTTCATGCAAGTGATATTTGAGGTCCCTGACATCACGGGAAGCCCTATTTTTTTCTGAACCTCGCACAGACACCTGATACGTTACACCAACGGAAGTTGTTTTGACACTTTTAATTATTACAAATGCATCATTTGTACATTATTAACAGTTTACTATGAAACCAATAAAGCCAAATATCAATATCTTGATATTTTGAGTTCATGTCCTCCCATTGTCATAGTTGGATACCTAACAATATTGACCAATGTTCTGTGGAAATAGATAATTTTATTGTACCATAAGTGCACGGTTGTGTAATAAATAGTTGATTATTACATCAAATATCAATAGTCTAAAAATGTGAGGTCATTGACCTTTCACGGTCGTCAGAAGTCAAAGGTAGAAACCAATTGATAATTATCAACGCTCAATGGAATACGAAGACAATTCCATTGTTGACACAAATATATGATTAATACATGATCATGTTTATCATTAACCAATGACGCCAAATATCAATATTCTGATTTTGAGGTCATTGACCTTTCAAGGTCATCAGAGGTCAAATGTATTGTAGAACCCTGTTAATAACCAACAATACTCTGTGGAACATGAAGACAATTCCATTGAAACACAAATACTTGCTCAATACATGTACATCATATTTAAGTTTATCATTAACCAATGACGCCAAATATCAATATTCTGAGGTCATTGACCTTTCAAGGTCATCAGAGGTCAAAGGTAGAACCCTGTTAATAATCAACAATACTCTCTGGAATATGAGAACAATTCCATTGAAACACAAATACATGTACATCATAGTCAAGTTTATCATTAACCAATGATGCCAAATATCAATATTCTGAGACCTTTGAAGGTCATCAGAGGTCAAAGGTAGAACCCTGTTGATAATCAACAATGCTCTGTGGAATATGAAGACAATTCCATTTTGACACAAATGAATGTTTAGCACATGATAAGCATATTTATCATTAACCAATGACACCAAATGAATATTTTGATATTTTGAGGTCATTGACCTTTCACAATCTTCAGAGGTCAAAGGTAGAATCCTCTTAATAATTACCAATGCTCTCTGGAATATTAAGACAACTCCATTGTAACAAAAATATATGTTTAGTACATCATAACCACATTTGTTATTACCAAAATGACGCCAAACATCAATATTTGCATAATTTTAGGTCGTTGACCTTTGGAGGTCATCAGAGGTCAAATCTGACTTACCTCCTGATCTTAAAATAAAGCTTATGGCATGTACTAACACTGGTGAAAGTTTCATGCTTTACTCAAATTTTGCACAATTCTCGTGATTTTGGCTGCTTAACCGCTCTTCTAATAACAATCAGTCAGGTGCAAAGAATACACACAAAACAGTACTTTCACATCAGAGGAAGATGACTACTTCTTTTGTCCAAAGGTGAGAACATGGAATATAACTACCATCTGATTTGAGATGTCTTTCTATCTTGACATTTCGTCGGTTGTCCTGCAGAAGGGCCCTAGCATATGTTCCCCGGCAAAAAGGCCTTAACACTAAATTGTCTCTAATTTAAAAAAATCTAAAATCTGAAAGTCAGGGAACAAATGCTAGGGCCCTTCTGCGGGACAACTGACAATTTGTTTTACACTCTCAGTTGCTGCTGAATTCAGGTCAATATCTTATATGGTCTTTTGATTGCAGAATATTTGTTGCAATTAAGAATGCTAGCAATCGTGAAAGGAAAAAAACTGCTAGCGTCCCATTCAGACTGGTATTAATTGGAATGGAGTAAAGTTTGACTATGACACTGATATAGATAATAATTTATACTGGAAATTGATATTAACATATGAAAGTGAAAGATGAAAGGGGCACATGTATGAATTATGTGAGTGATATAAGTTTGATTAATTACTCCAAATGATATTTTGTTTATACCTGTTCAATTGAGACATCATATTTTGGGAGATGCGTCACTGAATCCAGAATCTGGTTACCAAATGGAGGATGTCTGTTCACAATCTGCAAAATTGGATGAAAGATGTTATAAAATATGAAAAAAGGGTTAAGCTTGATTAAGCTTGATCGCTGAAATTATTCTAACAACAAGTGAATTAATTTAAAAATCCTTTGTAATGAATACAAACCCTACACACAGAATATACACATAAACAACATATCAATGAGAAAATGGCATACATACTGGGCTGTAATGGTATCACCTTTGAATAGTTTTTAATGTATCTAAAACAAAAATACCGTTAAATTGTTATGTGTGTGCTTCAATAACTACTGTTGAAATTGTGTTTTTTTATTGGTTGACTAGAAAACTGATAATGATGGTGATTGGTAGTAATTTTCCAGTATTGAAAAATCACGTATAATTTAAGGTTAATGACAAGCATTTTTTACAATATGAGATTCAGTGAAAAATTTCTGGTAAATTTTTGGATACCAATTTATCATTATACAGCCTATTGCATACAAAATCATGCCAAACCCTAAAGATTCCAAATATCAGTATGTTCAATTTAGCTTTCCAGCAGAATGAAACAAAGACTATGCCCTACAACTTGGTATTTGCTTAGACTTCAAGCATTTTACCAATAATACACTTAAATATCAACACTTACCAGTTCAAGTTCTCTCGGATTCTTCTCCTCTAGTTTCTGGAAGCTGACCATACCAGCGTTGACCAAGGCGTTGGACATAGTTGGGCCAATCCGTTCTAACTGACGAGTGATAAACTTGGAATTCTCCCACAGCTTGGCTTGGATGCATTTGGATGTCATCACTGCATTAAGCAGGGCCTTAAATTCTGGTCGTTGCATAAGAAACTCGGCCAGACCTTTTAAGAATGAAACATTATTGAATTACACTTTTGCCCCCGGGGGGGCCAGTCAAATATAATGCTGTACACATACGTGACCAAATTATTTCCAGACACCCCCTTAACAAGTTTTTCTCTGTGTGCAAAATAACCCCCTAAACAAGTTTTTCGCGGGCTTCATTTACACATTTTGGCCCCTAAACAAGTTGTTGCCAGAATATGACTCCTAAACAAGTTTTGTCTACTTGCTAACAATAAGCTTAAATAGACAAAAGCTTGGGGAAAAAACATACCCTAAACACGTTTGGCCAGTCTTTAAAAAATAAAGCTTTGAAGAAAGAAACATACCCTAAATACGTTTGACCAGTCTTTCAAAACCACCCTTTTTTTGGAAAATCTGTGTTTTTCATACCCTTAACGAGTGCACGCGCAGACCGCGGCTAAAACTGAAAAAACACCCCTTTAAACGTGTTTTTTTGGTCACGCATGTGTACAGCAATAAATTTGACTGGCCCCCCCCCCCCGGGATAAAACTATAGGTCTACTTTAAGGATTAAACACCTTGTCACTTAACCCGCTGGCTACGGGATGTGCCTTGTAGTTAACTCTATGGGAGTTTAAGAATCTCAGAGCCAATGGGTCAAAAGAACAAGAGACATATTTTGGTGGTAACCCAACTTTGTACAAGATATCTGGGCCTGGAGTCTGTAGAGAGTCTGTGTTAAATCAAAATCAGTTCGTCTTTAACAGATTACAATTTTGGTAGGTTTGAGGTTGTTTTCTGCTGTCTGGCATGACATTATTATACTTTAGAAAAAATAATGAAAAATTTGTTGGATCAACCAAAACTATAGTCTGGTTTTGACAATGTGCTATTGAGCCTTAGTACATTGTACATCATTGTGAATTTCACTTTTAAGGATTGGAATGAGAAATATGGGGTTATAATCCTGGAAATTATGAAACAAGGAAGATCGGTTCTCCTTGATACACCATTCCAAACCACAAGGATGCACTGTAGTGTGTAATTTACTCACTGTTGAAAGCACATAAAGCAACATGCAACAAGGAATAACTTGTGGTGGAGAGAAAACTGTGTAACTATTCTTATTTAGCCATAGAAAACTGTTGTGTAGTGTATTCCACAGTATGTTCCCCATGTTATTAACATTATATCTGAGTACAGAGTTTTTGTGAAATCTTTTCTGTTTTCTTCTGCAGGAGGATGCAGAGAGGCTGTACAAGAATTGTGGTCGCTATGACCTACTCAACACATTCTACCAGGCCAGCGGGCAGTGGGGAAAGGTAATGTCTGATGCAATCATGTTTTCAGTGGTCGATTCAGAGAGGTTATTGGATACACATGGAATAGAATTGGAAAAGAGTATGAAGGGAAAAAAGTAAAAAGTAAGAATGAAATAACCTTCCATCACCCTCAAGGAAAATTATCAGTAAACCATTCAGTAGTGCTGTCACCCCACCCCCCCCCACCCCTGCCCCTTCCACCTGATTAATTTTGGATCTTTCACTACATTGTATTTTTAGTTTAGATTGGAAGTTAAATTCAATACTGAGTAAGAGGATATTTATATCACCTTCAAACGTTGGCCATACCACAGTCATATAAAGATAGGAGATTTTGTTTCATTCTACTCTGGGCCCTTCCTACCCTTCTTGCCCCTCCCTCACCCCTCGAAAGAAAATAATAATTGAAATAAAAAATAAAAAAAATTGTATAAATAATTTCAAAATAGTATTTGTTCATATCAGTATTGACCAAATTTGTTCACTTCAAAATTTGTTTCTACACTCTGTGATCAAGCACAGACTATAAGAGAATTTCATACATGTATGTATAAAGACGTGAATGTTTGGGGTGTACCAATCCAGCCAAACATATCCTGAATAATATATGGTACTCCAAATGCATAGTTCCAAGGACATTTTGGCCTATATTGGAGACCTACTTCCCACCCCCCAGATCCAATTCCTATGCTTATACCAGAATACCAAAATGTGCTCCTGTTGTTAAATTATAGTCTAATACTATATTTCTGTGTTCAGTTTGTGCACCTAATGTCTACATCTCTGTACATTATCAGGCAATGGAAACAGCAGAGCTCCAAGACCGAATCCACCTGAGAACGACATACTACAACTATGCCAAACATCTGGAGGCCAAGGGTGATATTAATGGAGCTATTCCAAAGTAAGTTGACTGGAGCTGTGTAAAAGACTCAAAGTCATACAGGGTTAATATATAAATCAAAGACAGAACCATTAATTCTGGCTTAGTGTATGAGCCATGTGCATTATTCAATTCAAATTTACAAAGCATTGTTTGGGATCTCAAATTTAACTTCAAACTTTTATTTAACCCTTTGAGGATTATAAGCAACATTCCCACATAAAGTGACCAGTTTTTGTCAAGCCCATCAAGATGGAGGGAGACTATGGGATCACTTTGGCATCTGTCCATCCTTCTGTCATCTCTCTGTCTATTACACTTATAAGAACTTGAATAATTCTGTGCTAAATGCTCCAATTTCAATCAAAGTTGGATGAAAGATTGGTCATACAGACTTTAAAACTTATGTCACCACAAGGTCAAAGGTCATCAGCAGAAGTCAAAGACCTTTGTGAGCCCAGTGTTTAGTTTTTTAAATATTACTAAACTTGGGTGGTAGGTGTCTCATAAAGAGCCGCAGGTCACCAAAAGGTCAAAGGTCACCGGCAGGGGTCAACAAACATTTGAAGCCCAATTACACAGAAATGATTTTCAACTCTCATGTACGCAAAATTGGGAAGACACAATTTGGCTGTCACCTTGTTATTTGAGTATAAATTATGCTATGTTCATTAACATTTACGAGTTAAACATCAATATAAACATCAGATTCTACTCTTATTATCCTAGATGCACACAGGAAACTCTCCTTGGATAAAGTTAATGTTGCAGAAACTCTGGGCCTAAAGTGTCAAATATATGTGTAGGAGCATTTACACAGTTATACAATCTCTTCTTTCTTTTCTTCTTATCCTAGTTATGAGAAATCTGACACCCATCGGTTTGAAGTACCCAGAATGCTGTTTGATGAACCACAGGCTTTGGAGGCTTACATCATGAAGACTAAAGACAGGTCAGTAGTAGTTAATTAATCCACCGCAGGTTAGTTCAATTTCACTTGACATTCCATCAGCATTATTGTCTCGCCTGCTATGCATAGCAGAAGCGAGACATACACGTCACTTTTCCAGTGGCATCAACTGTATCAACAATAAAACCTTTTTGAATTTTTGGCAGAATTTTGAAAGTACATGTATAAGTGCTTATTCCTAATTCCTTATTCATTTCAGGTCAACAGACTTAGACTATGTTGTGGAGTCAAATTTTCCTGTATTTCCTTGCAGATTTTGATTTTGTTTGTTTTATCTGATAAGGCTTTGAAGTGTCTTCTAATTTTCTACACAGAATGTGGAAGTTCATTAATTTGTTGATTTATGCAAGTTTATTCAAAATCACTCAAAATCTTATTATTTCTGTACTTCAAGGCAGATTTTGATTCTGTCTTATCTGTTTCAAAACTTCTACGCAGAATTTTGAATTTCTGAGTATGTTACATTGATTGCCTATAGAATACCTCATTCACCATCAGTAAAATCATTTGTTTCACTCCCATCCTCTCAAAGTATACCCTCATGCTAAATCTGATATATTAAAATCACCAGAGCAAATCCAATCTCAAAGTATTGTAATAAACTAAATTACATCCCAATCTTGTCTGTTCCAGGTCCTTGAGAAAATGGTGGGCCCAGTACATGGAGAGTACTGGTGAGATGGAGACGGCCCTGCAATTCTATGAGGCAGCCCAGGACTATCTGTCATTGGTCCGGGTCTACTGCTATTGTGGTAACCTTGATAAGGTGAGAATCAGCCTAATGATATTAATGCCTTGGGTGCTGGGCAAAAAGTCAGGCTTGTTGGCTAGAAACCACATTGTTTTCTAATTGCATCCATAACCCTCCAAAAAAGTATGATTTTCTCTCCCCCCAACCCCCCCCTAAATAAATAAATAAATAAATAAAAATTCTTATGTTACCAACAAAGGTCTTTATAAAACATTTAGTTGGTTCAATGTTTCTTCATTTGAGTGTGATCAGTTAATGTCACGGACGGACATTTTCAAAAATGACCATTATTGAAAGCCTGAAGAAAGTTTTAGCATTATTCAGTACCTCTACTGATAGCCTCTACAATAAATCATACAGCAACCCTTCATATCTTGTCATTTCTTCCTTAGGCCTTCAGTAATGGTCATTTTTTGAAAGTGTCCGTCCGTGACATTAACTGATCACACTCATTTCAAGAAAAATATCATCGGTGGTTTAATTCAGAAATGCTTAAATTTGAGTGTGTGTGTGAAACTGATTGTCTCCTTTGCAAGCTGGTGCACTGTCAGTACCCCATTGAGGTTATACGTGGACAATCCAGTGCACCCTCAGCACACTAAGTGTTAACTTGTTGTATACTAGGTGACTTGGTCAGCCTGACGTAACATTCAGTATCTGTCCACATTCCACATTTGTATGTGTTACCTGTGGATTTTTCAAGATTGAATATTTTCAATGTCAGCTGATATGTTGTTAAATTTCATTGTTTATTTGTCTTTTCTTTTTTCAGGCAGCAGAAATTGCAAATGAGACTGGTGACAGAGCAGCGAGCTATCACTTGGCAAGACAATATGAAAATCAAGTAAGTGAAATCTAAAATTAGATTTGACATCACTAAAGACAGAATTGCACCACCTCCTAGCCTACTCCCCACCCACTTCCCATTACTACATTACATGTACCCCACCACATTCCTAACATAGCCATCATTGGACCAAAGCTACAAAGGTAATTAACTCTTGTAACCGTTTTTTCTTTGCAGGATAACATCACTGAGTCCATACATTTCTTCACCAGAGCTCAGGCCTATAGCCAGGCCATCAGACTTTGCAAGGTGAGAAAAACTACATCATTTTAAATTTCAATCATGTGAGAAGAAACAAAACGAATTTGATCTAAAGCAAACCTTACATCATAAAGGTTTATTTTGATGATTGATGGATACAAGTATCTTCAGTCACCAACACCAGCATTAACAAATTTGAAAGTGTAGTAGGGCTATGTAGTACCCAGGTTGTTTTCCATGGTTCCACCTATCTCAGTAACTTACCAGTAGATTTTGATCATACTGTATTTTGCTCCAGTTTAGACCATGAGATGTTCAGAGGATAATCAACTTGAGCAAAATTAGGTATTGCAATGAGATAAACGCAACTGTGATATCTGAGCTACATAGTAGACAGATAAACACCGTAGAGTTTGCAAAGTTATGCTGCCACTACCATGATATGCATGAATGAATGTCACCCATGAATTTCCACTATGGTGGAGTGTAAAGTAGCCTAGATCTACACACAGTAAGTCTGAAGGAGGAAATGGGCATGGTGAATCCAGTCTACCTGAGTACTTGTAGATTTTCAATTTCTTTTTAAAGCACTAAATAATCATTTTGCAATACATTTTTTTCAGGGCTTCAATTTTAGACCTTATCAAAGACACTTAAGATTATTGAGGATTATGTACCTCACCTCAAGTTCAGACCACCAAATGTTCAGAGGATGATCATCTTGAGCAAAATTAGGTATTGCAATGAGATAAACACATACACCTCACTTTAACATTTGGCTTGTCAAGTTTAACTGCAAAATTTAGTCAGCTAATCATTGAACCATGACGCAAAATTGATCCAAGTTTGAATAAAAGAAATCACGTCAGCAATTCTTAATTTACTTTGGTTCAAGGCCCTGCTGTATAGACAAAGGCTAACATTGTGGAACTGCAATAAAAAAAAAATGGTTAAACTGTGATATCTGAGCTACATAGTAGAGAGATAAACACCGTAGAGTTTGCAAAGTTATGCTGCCACTGCCGTGATATGCATGAATGAATGTCACCCATGAATTTCCATTATGGAGGAGTGTAAAGTAGCCTAGATCTACACACAGTAAGTCTGAAGGAGGAAATGGGCATTGTGAATCCAGTCAACCTGAGTACTTGTAGATTTTCAAATTTTTTTAAAGCGCTAAATAATCATTTTGCAATACAATTTTTTCAGGGCTTCAATTTTAGACCTTATCAAAGACCTTAAACCTATTTTAACTGGCTATTTCAGAACCAGGTTTTACTGGGGGGGGGGGGTCATTTGAACCCCCCCCCTAAGATCCGGCTGCCGACGCGCGATCGCCGCGAAAATTTGCCATGCGCACACCAGCCGGATAGTAAACTGCACGACTGCATAGTAAAATTTCAAAAAATAATTTTCTATTTTTAGTAATTAATTATGGGGCTAATAAGTGTATGAAAATCTTTTGTTTCGCCTGTACTCAACTTACAGATAGCTATTTATAGAAATGGTAATTTTGTGTGCAATATTCATTTGAATGTCTAACATTATCTACAAAAAAACATTTGCGCGGGAATTCGTAATTAATTTCTTATGTATTTATTGTTTTGTGAATCTTCTATGTACTTCTTTGTTTTTTCGACCTTTTGTTTTCTATTGTTTTTTTCGATGAAATTTGTGGATACACTTTTGCAATTATTGAAACAGCATAAATTAATTCATTTCAACCGTTAAAGCAAATATCATACATATTATGTTTGATGGTCTGAAAACTACAATTTCCATTGATTTGTACGACGAAAATCACGTTTTCTGAGCAATTTTTGGGCTTGTCATGCATGTATTAAAAGTCGGCAGGTCGTCTAACGGTATGTCGGATTTTCGCGAAAACGGTTCTCAAAGATGCGCAAGACTTCAAGAGTAAAAAGTCAGCAGCGAACGCGAGTGAAAAAATATTTGCGCGGCGGCGTGGTCGCGAAATTTGTCGAGGGGGGGCGTCAATGACCCCCCCCCAGTAATATAGGTTAAGATTATTTGAGGATTATGTACCTCACATTTTTTTCAGACTGTGGTCATTGTTAGCTTGTGGCTTTAAACTTCAAAGTATAAGCTAATCTTATCATTTATGTCTAATTTCTAAATTGTCATGGACTTTGATGCATCAACAAAAGTGTTAAAATTATTATCTTTTAGGAGCATGAGATGGAGGACCAACTGATGAATCTAGCCTTGATGAGTACAAAGGATGACATGATAGAAGCAGCAAGATACTATGAGAACAATGCCAACACCCATGACAAGGCTGTCATGCTGTATCACAAGGTGAGATATTAAATTCATTTAGTCCATTGCCGAGTGGAACAACTTCATCTCTGTGTTTTACCACAAAATGTCCCATGTTCATGTGCCGTGAACATGGAGTATTTCTTCCAGTGGAAATTTGTACGCAATTTATGCAGTATGAATGTGGGACAAAATATATGTGATTTATTTTATTTTGTGTGTGTGTGTCTGTGTCTGTGTACATAGTGTAAATGCATGTGTAGTGCAACAAATTGACAATTGAAAAAAAAAAGTAATTGATGCACACAGCTTTGGAGGGTTTGTCTTCATAAAATTGTTAATAAAAATTTTAATTTCTTGTGTAGGTACATTGTAATGCTATACTTTGATGTATTCCTGAGTTCCTTAATAGCCCCCTCAGTCGTTCCCGATGTTTCATAAACTTACGCAACCGATGCAGAAAAATTAATTGGACAAAAACTTCTATGTTATGATTTTGTCGGTGTGTTGAGTTTAACATTTGTTTTGATTTAGTTATTGTCTTATCCAGCTGGATATCAAATTAATGAAGAAGGTAATAATTCATATATTTATTTGCTAATACTTAAATGACCATGATAGACATTTGAGGTACTTATCTGACTTGGCTAAGTAGTTAATTGGTTTATGTGGAAGAATGAAACATTTGGTATTTTGTAGTCCACCTGTCTGAAAGAAAATAAGTACTTGCATTACAATATGTACACATTAATTCTGTGTATAAAATACAAGAAGTTTATTGAATATACTGCTTATAATATGAAATTTTGTGTTTTATTCTATTAGGGTGGCCACTTCTCCAAGGCACTGGAGCTAGCCTTTGAGAGCCAGCAGTTTGGTGCCTTACAGCTGATAGCGGAGGACTTGGACGAGAGGACGGACCCTGTCCTACTGAACCGCTGCGCCGAGTTCTTCATGGAGCATGGCCAGTTTGACAAAGCTGTGGACCTACTGGTAGTAGCTGGCAAGGTGAGGTCAAGGGTCATATTTTAGGGTTAGGGTTCAGGTTCAAGTTCAGGTTAGGAACCTGGATGAGAGGACTGACCCAGTCCTCCTGAACCCCTGTGCTGAGTTCTTCATGGAGCATGGCCAGTTTGAAAAGGCTGTGTACCTACGGAAAGTAGCTGGCAAGGTGAGGTCAAAGGTCACATACATGGGTTAGGTTCAGGTTCAAGTTCAGGTTAGGAACCTGGATGAGAGGACAGACCCTGTCCTCCTGAACCGCTGTGCAAAGTTCTTTCCTTGAGCATGGCCAGTTTGACAAAGCTGTGGACCTGCTGGTGGTGGCTGCCATGGCAAGGTGAGGTCAAAGGTCATACTTTAGGGTTAGCATTAGGTTATGGTTGTGGTAGGGTTTGGGTTTGTTTAGAGTTTGGGACCTGGACAAGAAGTGGACATGGTATCTAGTAGTTTCAGAATTGACAATCATTTTGAGCAGGAGCAAGATGCGTGACCACTGATGCAACTAGTGTTGCACGACTAAGTCGCCAAAAGTCGGAGTCGTGACTATCACTGAGGAGTCGCGTCTCCGACTTTAGAAAAGCAAGAATCGACTCCATGTAATCACATATGTTTGCCATATAAACCAGTCCAAACATCGATGACAATGAGTGAGAATATGACAGAAAGTCAATTTTTGGAAGATCATAATCACAGTTGAAACAACATAAGTTCAAAAATAATTTTCAACATGAACTTACTATACTGAACAGTCATTGTATAAGCTGTAGTGTGCTTCTTTTTACCTATTGATCATGCTGACAGAACTGAACACCGAGAGTCGGCAAATAATCGGAGTCGCGACTTTCGATAGGCGACTAGTCGACTCCCAAAAATCCTGGAGTCGTGCAACACTAGATGCAACCACCCTATTAATAGAAGACTGAAAGAATAAATACCCTCATTGAATCAAAGTAAAATAAGAATATTTCGTTATACATATATATCTTCTTTTATTTTGTTTTTAAGAAATCAAGACAGTGTACGTTATTGCTGACAGTTTATATTAAAAATCTTTTGTTCATGATATCATATTTAAGTGATTTATACTGTAGTTGTTTTCTTTCCACATTCCACTAACATAATCATCTATTCTGATGTTATCTCCTGTAGTACTTCGAGGCACTAGAACTCTGCCAGCAGCACAACGTCTCCATCACAGAGCGCTTGGCAGAGAAGATGACGCTGTCGAAGGAGGAGAGCCAGGGAGACACCAGGCTGAGGCTGCTGGAGAAGGTGGCTGACCTCTGCTTCCTACAGGGCTCCTATCACCTGGCCACCAAGAAATACACTCAGGCTGGGAACAAGGTCAAGGTCAGTGACATATGCTTCATGCGACTTCTTGACTTCCTTTTCCCCATTTCTTCCTACCCCCCCCCCCAATCACCCTGGGAAAAATTAGTTGACCTGTGCTTCTTACAGGGCTCCTATCTTATCACCTGGCCAAAGAAGTACACCCAGGCTGGGAACCTGGTCAAGGTCAGTGAGATTGGATGATTTCATTGTCACAGAGCAAAAGGGACACCTGTTTCCTTATCCCCTTCTCTCCCACCCCCCAACCCACAATCACATGAGAAGGTAGATGACCTCTGCTTCTTACTAGGCTCCTATCACTTGGCCACCAAGAAATATACCTAGGCTGGGAACAAGGTCAAGGTCAGTGAGATTGGATGACTTTGTTGTCACAAAACACAAGAAACTGTAATCTTACCCACCCCCACCCCTTTCTCCCCTTGGAGAAGGTGGCCAACCTCTGCTGCTTACTGGGCTCCTATCAGGTGGCCACTAAGAATACATGCAGGCTGGTAACACGGTCAAGGTCAGTGAGATTGAGCATTTTGTTGTCACAAAACAAAGAAACTGTGTCATCCTTACGAATCCCCACCCTCCCTCTCCTAAGAGAAGGTGGTCAACCTCTGCTTCATACAGGGCTTAATATATTTTACACAAAATTATGTTTAAATGGAGAGAGATAAAAAAATATTTCTATTAAAATGCAAATGATTATATTTCAAATTCGTAATACTCAGCGGATGAATTATAACACAAAATGTAATAAATTGACTGAATTTCATGAGATGAATGAATACAATTGTCCAATTTGAGATCGATAGACCCAAAATCACTGCTGTTGATTCACTGTCAAAGTAGCAAAACAGCGATCAATCAAATAATTGACGGGGTTACTGGAAATATTCCTTCCTTCTTTTCCAGTCAAGGAATATGAAAAAAAGTCCCTCAAATCAGTGAAAATCAAGGAATGTTTTGTTTTTCCATTTTCATTTTGTCTTACTTTCTCACCTCGTGTTCATACCATGGTCATGAAGCAAGAAAGAAATTAGACAAAGCAAAAAATAGGTCAAAGTGCTGATCCTGGAATGTTGAAAAAATCAAGGAATTTTGTTTTTGTGACACGCCGGAAACCCTGAATTCAGACTTGGTATAATTTAGTCTTACAGAGATTGTACTTTCTGTGTTGTCTTCATTCTTTCTAGGCTATGCGTGCACTCTTGAAGTCAGGAGATACAGAGAAGATCATCTTCTTTGCTGGGGTATCCAGACAGAAGGAGATCTATGTGATGGCGGCCAACTACCTCCAGTCACTGGACTGGCGTAAAGACCCTGAGATCATGAAGAATATCATTGGGTTTTATACCAAAGGGAGGGCTCTCGACTCGCTGGCTGGCTTCTATGATGCATGTGCACAGGTTTGTGTGAGATTGTTATTTTATTTATGTGTTTATTTGTTCATTTATGTATTTATTTTTCTATTTATTTATCCAGTATTCATTTTTTGTTCATTTATGTATTTATTTTTCTATTTATTTATCCAGTATTCATTTATTATGTAGTTAGTCATTTAATTATTTATTTATTCATTTGTGTGTTTGTTTATCATTATTTTCTGTAATATATTCATTGTCTATTTACTTATTTCCTAGTTATTGTATAAACATTAACAAATTACAGTGATATAAACCATTTTCTTTAATCACAGATACATGTATATGGTGTCAGGAGAAAACAGTTGTGGGGTAATACAGACTGTTTCACTGATAGTATCAGTAAGCAGACATTGTGAGGAGCATGTATCTTTTGAAGTTCATGCAAGTTTTTGTTTGTGTAATCAACAGTTGTGGCTGAAATATTAAGAACTGCCTTGTAAAATATTTGCAGAAGAAATAGTGGCACATTGCCCATTCAATATGTCTTTAGTACATGGGATAGTTCAAATTATTGATGCAAAGAGACAATAAAGCTTTACTGCTATTAAAAAAAACAAAAACTAATCGTCTATTTTTTGGTATACCTGTTGGATCTTGTTCTACTGAAAAACATGTTTTGTACTTTAATGTTTTGATACAAGTCAACAATTATGAATTATTCCTGAATTGAAATCTAGTTATAAAATATTTATTTAGTATGAAGAACTATTTTAGATAATTTTTGAACATATTGAATACCCTATCTTTAATGTGATCGGTTGCTGACATTCCCGTGATGTTAATATCTGTTTAATCAAAATAGGTTGAAATTGATGAGTACCAGAACTATGACAAGGCCCTTGGAGCACTGACGGAGGCATACAAGTGTCTGAGTAAAGCCAAGGTGAAGAACCAGTCACAACTAGAAGACAGGCTGGGGGCTCTCAAACATCGCATCGGACTGGTCAAGAAATTTGTGCAGGCCAGAAGGTCAGTTTTTTTGGTCAAACTTTGTCATCATAAACATAACATTTGTTTGTTTTGAATACTTTAATCAGTATTGTGAGATTCAAACAAAGGGTTTTGTATTAAAATGTTGTGTCATCATACAAGTTTTTTACTTATGACAA
>JZLH01S0301845.1:0-16412 GCA_001188425.1 Eucidaris tribuloides | reverse complement strand
ATGTATTATGGGGCATAGATGAGATTTCAGAGTTGAACGGTCAAAGGTTACGATGCCCCGTACATTCAAAGTTTGGAAGTGGACGGGGGTGCGGAGGCATACCCCATCGGCTGCGCGCAGCCGAATTGCTCTAGTTTTGACAAGCTTGTGTGTGTGTAGTATTTTTAGATTGTCTGGCGTTTTTTTCGGGGGGGGGGGTGGTGAACATTAATTAATGGTAAGTACAAAACATGTTGATGTTATTGTATTGGCATCTACACAACAATATCAGCCCTCTTAAATAGGATTCCACTGCTGGATGTGCATTTTTCAGCCGAAATTTACTTAGCCTTGTGGGAGAAAAAGTAACCAAAGTGTCAGATCTCAAAGATAAGACTGAGTACTTGCAGAACAACATCATTTTAATATAAGCTGCTTTCAAACTTTCTGTGAACATGTCACTATAGTACAGGAGAGAGTAGTTGAAAACAACAGAACACTTTCTTTTTGACAAATCTGCTACACAAATCCCCACTGCTGACAAATTACTAACACAGAAATCAATATGTGGGACAATGTTAATTGACATACACACTTTAGCATTGGAATGGGAACTACCAATGGAAAACTTCATTTGTTCAAACTGCCAATCCCTCAACTTTTTATGTCATATGAAGTGAATTAGTCCCACATTATAATGCAAATGTAATATACTCTCACCTGGAAACCAATGAATTGTGAAAGTTTGATGACAGATTTTCCATTATCAACCAGTACTGTGTATTCTCTCTAAAGTCTATCTAAAAAGTACTCAATTTATTTTATGTAAGTTTGTATTCTACGTGTGTTCATTTCAAAATGTGTGTATAAATCAATTGTAAAAAGTACTTTTGATGTATTTCAATAGACAGTACATACTATATCAGTCAGTAATTGTACTTATCATTTTTTTTATTACTGTGTATATATTGTATTATTATTGACTATTAAATAGAGCTCTTGGAGTGTTCAAATCTATATGGATTATCAAAAGTGATTTCTGTGATTCTGCCTGTTAACCACATTTTTGTTTGTTTGTACATGAATGTGTGTGTGTGTGTGTTTGTGTTTGTGTGTGTGTGTGTGTGTTGTGTTGTGTTGTGTGTGTGTGTGTGTGTAGTGTGTGTGTGCGCGCGCGCGCGTGTGTGTGTGTGTGTGTGTGTGTGTGTGTGTGTGTGTGTGTGTGTATGTGTGTAAGTGTGTGTGTGTGTGTGGGTGAGTGGGTGCATGCATGTATTGCAATATGAGTAATTCTATTACTGTCCGAAATAAAATAACCGATACTTCCTTCACAGCATTAAAATCAATAATAACAACACATAAAGAATTATTTCTTTATGATCATACCCAATGTAATACCCAAAAAGTGATCATGGATTCTACGTTGTTTGCTCTACAAGAAAATAGAGAATTAGGTGTTGACTTTTGAACACGATTGACAATATTTTTACGTCACAGGGAAAATCATCTATGGTGCAAGTTATATCATTTTGGTCATTTAACCTGTAAAGGTATCAACTGATATATGTTCAACACATGCTAGGATACAATCAAACTAAAGTTGCAAATGTTAAATATTTGTTGTTTTTTCACTTAACATATTCAAATTACAAATCGGACTCCTAAACCCAGTTGCTACAAGTTCTTCGATTCAGCATAAATCGAGTATTCTATTTACCCCAAAGATAGTGACAAGTTTTGTTAAGTTGCTATGAACCATTTTGATTGGCCGTCTGGTGTATGCAATATTCATTGGCTGTTGGTCATATTTGCTTCTTATATCTTTAAAAATGTTATAATGTGATATTTCAGGCATCGGTGATAACTCATAATGAAATGCTAACACAATTACGTCACATGAAGTACGTTTATAAACACAAATACTGTAGAAGCCGAGGTTAAGAATTATTTGGATAAAATACCTACCTGGTAATAGTTCTTTATTATCCTAATATACATTAAACACTTGCCAATACTGTACAATTATCATAGTACGGTATAGCGTTATTAGAGCATTAACAATTGGCATTTTAAGAATCGCGTGAAAGGTCCAACAAGAGATATTTTTTTTCAAATAACGAATATTTATATTGCACATCGACAATACTCATTGCATATTTTGTTACTTTTGTTATTATAGTCATACAAACATGCCATTGGCTTTCATAGATTCATGGACTTATTTCTATTTTTGTTTGTTTGCTTCGTTTGCTTTTATTATGCATATAGGCATATGAAATTACACCTTATATAGGCTACATATTTCCGATGTCATTAAAAAATATGTTTCGACACTTTCTAGGGATATAATATAACCGTCAAATGAAATCGGAATGAAACATATTTACTGGATAACAAAACGGTAGAAGTTAATCTTTTCATTTGTTAAATACTCTGAACAGGGGTGGGGGACTGCGTCACAACCTCGGTGCCCGGGGGGGGGGGCACTGTCATTACAAAGTGTACACCATGCGCGTGTATGGACTTTCAAATGGACCCTAAACAAGTAATTGCCTGTTAATCTCAGAATACCCTCAACAAGTATTCAGTTGAAAGATACACTTTTTTCCTGACTTTTCCGGCGATTTTGAACCCTTTTCGATGTACGCGCTACTAACATCGTAGCCGACCGTGAAAACAACCCCTTTTACTCGTTTTCAACGCGCAATGGTGTACACCTTGTAATGACAGTGGCCCCCCGGACCTTGGTGCCGTAATCCAGAGGATTCCTCGACGTCTAAACATCGACAGTGCGTCTGCGCAGAGTTGCAACGACGCTCATTTCCCGCCACCACGCTAATTTCCCGCCACCACTTCAGATGAGCTGATGAAGCGTCCCGGATTCGACGCGAAACGTTCTCGTCAGATAAACGTAGGCCTAAGTTCAGTTGACCTGATTTATATCATTTTTTTTAAACCTACCGAGACTATTTTTAGTGAAATTTTTGATTTTTTCAAATTGTCAGACTAATTAGCAGATACCAACAAAGTCGGGGTCCTACTGCTTTTATTTTTCATCAATTTCTCAAAAAATGGAAGCATTTCAGAGCGTATAATTACCAAGACATTAATAAATAGTAATGTTCTATTCAAAAACACAATAGCAGAACATTTATATTTTCACCATTTACCAAAACCACACTCGGGTTTCAATACATCATTATTATGTGTCCTTCCTGAATTATGATTAAAACTGATGGAATGTGATTACAGAAAGTACATCTGATTAACAGTAGTATCGACAGCGGGTCCATTATTATGCACTATAACGTCCATCTTCCGGGTACCTTTCTGTGGTGTCCTTCCTGAATTATGATTAAAACTGATGGAATGTGATTACAGAAAGTGCTTCTGATTAACAGAGTATCGACAGCGGGTCCATTATTATGCACTATAACGTCCATCTTCCAGGTATCTTTCTGTTGTTTCTCTGGCGTTACCTAATTCCACTGTAATCCTAATTGCATCCACGCCTGGCTAACGGCCACGCCCAACACCGCCACGCCGATGGTAAGTTTGCCCAACGACCACAAGAGCGACCCTTCCTTTTTGAAGTTTTCCCCAACCTTTCGATGACTTTGCACCTCTTTGTTGAGAGAGTCTAGCAGGTCACTCCTCGAACGCTGTGGATTGATCTTATTGGCCACTTCTTCGGCTGCCCGAAGCCCTGATTGGACAGCCCCGCTCAGGTAGCCCGTCCAGTGAGTGGCCGTCTCCGTACCGGCCCAGTGAATTCTATTGAAAGAAATAGTGCAATGGAGTCTATTTTAAAACTAAAATGTAGAGTTAACACTGTCATTCACTTGTACATGACAGAATAGTTCACTTAATGTCAATTTCTGTTATACAACTGGCTTAAAAGAAACAAATCAAATATGACAGATCTCACTTTCAAGTTTGGTAACTGCCCTATTCCCCTTCTCCCATCACTAATCATCGGCTTGCTCTTCACCTCATTTCACAAGAAATGTACCTTTAACACTTACTTTCCAAAGGGTGTCCTAATGGCGTCCCAGTACTTAGCCGCTCCTGGCATCATTACGCTGACCGGACATCCACCGTTGTAGGGTTCTAGAGACCAATCCTGTTTTTGTTTAATATAACGACATTGTTAAGCACGTCAAAACAAATTCATTGGCGATGTTTGAAACGTAGATAAACTATTTGTTACTTAAGGTGAAGTGTTTTCCTGTGCCCAAAGCAGTACATTTTCACGAGAATTTGAGAGCAGTTAAATAAGGAATTAGTGACAGCAAGGAATAATCTAGATTTTTGATCTTGTATAACGGATGAGAGAACAAAACTCTTTTCTATGTATACGTCACTCAAACTTTACAACAATAAAAGTTAACTTCGCTGGTGTCTCAAAAGTTTCTAGCTTGTTTGTACATCAAATCTTAAAATGCCGAAGGTACGAATATACACCAGGCAATAACACAATATCAACAGAGCTGTAACTACTGTGGCATGTTGAATTAAATGATTTTGTGAGCGGCAACAATCTACAGACGTTTAGATGATTTACAATTTGTTTTTCATACGGAATTGTTTGTAATATTTGTTTGACATACCTTATCCATAAAGTCCACAGGATTCTTCGCCTCTGGGCCAATGAAATCAGCCAGGTGGTTTAAGATTGCGGCCTTCCTGTCCTCAAACTAAAACAACAACAAAAAACCATGTCACAAGTATGGAGAATAATGACAGACACGATATTAACAAACAAAAACATCAGTTTTAAGTTAACATAATTGCCAACTGCACTTTGATTCCTTGCTATTCTTTAAACAGTTTCATTAGTGCAGTTACGATGATAATTAAAAACACTTACTTTATGTCCCAACTTTTATTTCTGAAATAAATAAATAATAATAATAATAATAATAACGTCTTTTTTTTACCCAGGGTAGCCACTTCAGTCACATAGACTGCTCTTCCAGCGGACCCTGCATAACATAAATGTTATTATACCTTCTCTGTTTTAGAATGCGAGCACACTGGCTACAAAACAGAAGGCTACCATTTTAAAAAGTCTTTGGTATGACCCGATCGAACCTGGACCTTCCGTATATGAGGCGCGACGCTTAATCACTGGACCATCACCACGATAATGATTGACATGATGAGTTGGTATTTCCAGAAGAAACTACCCATGCCCCCCCCCTAAAAAAAAAAAAATCGTAGGTGAGTTTATGGAATTATACTCGAAATCTTTCTGAAGGAATTATCCAAGAAACTATCCAAAAATGGTAACTATCAAACCAACTTTGAAACTCTCAGTGAACGAAACTACACAACAATTCATGCAACTATCAATAAATGAATATATCCATGTAACCATCCAGAGGATGATAAAATGAAACTATTCATGAATGATATTGTCTATGAAATCATTTATAAAATTATGTCATGATCTATAGAATTATCAATAAATGAAATTGACATTGAATTATCAAAGAAGCTATCCAAGAATGGAGCTAGAATGCCATGAAACACTCTACGAAATCATCCAAGAATGAAACTATCCCTGAATGAAATTACCCATGAATGAAATAAGCCGTAAATCATTAATGAATGACAGGAGCGGAGCAGCGGAGGTGACAAGTGAGAGGGGGGGGGGGGTACGAAAACACGGAAATCGAGACAGAGGTACCCTTGCGCGGGATAAAATAATGTTCCTAGGATACATATTTTCGTTAAAAAGAAGACCCCCGCATTTATAACTTTAATGATCTATTTGAATCATATTTATCTTTTGAATAGATTCATAGATAACAAAAAAAAAAACGGTGACAAAATACACAAAATGATTTAAGTTTAAAAATCGAGGGGGGGGGGAGAAAAAGAAAGAAAGTAGAAGAGTTGAAGTAGAAGCGTAGTGCACTAATACCGAAACTTGACTCCACTCCACTCCACAAAATAATCCGACGAGGGCGGGGTTATCATTCGCTGAAGTGGCGTCACAGACGTACTGTAATGGTCCCACACTGCACCCACGAACTGTTGACCGGCTGCCTGTACTCACAATTTCACCGGAGAAACCTTTCTCCCGCCAAAATGTCTGTAAAATTTGTATAGTAGAAACTACATAATAGATCGCTTAATTGTAGCCATCACCAACTGTTACGAAGTCCTCTGACACTCAATAGCCAAGAATGAAATTAACAATGTACGTTTTACGATTACGTTAACTCCAATGGATTTATCAAAAGCTAATAACGAGAGACAATAATTGTCCACCACTACACTTTTACTAGGCCTGCACTACTACTGCTGCTGCTATTACAATAACTGCTACTACTACACTTCTAGGCCTACTACTTTTGCTACTACTACAACTACCACTACCACTACTATTACTACTACTACTACTACTACTACTACTACTACTACTACTACTACTACTACTACTACTACTACTACTACTACTACTACTACTACTACTACTACTACTACTACTACTACTACTACTACTATACTACTTAGAATACTCTACTACTTCAGTACTTAAATTTGTACAATTACTGAACTAACATATTCCCTATTACTACTAATCTGACTTTTGCTTAAAGCCACAAGTGCTTCTAACTAAAGACTGCCGGGATCAACACTTCTTCTTCATTTTCCACTACCATGTCTACCATTAATACCGTTCGCCTCACTAGTACGGTATAGTGTTTTGAAAGTCGAAACTTTGCTTGATTATACCACATGCACGGTGTTATAATCTGAAGACAATCCTCACCGTTTTGTATGTGACAATGAACTTCATGATATGTGCCACGTGGTAGTGTCCAACAAGACATTGTCTCTTGACGGGAGGACTGGGTAGATACTGGAAAGCACCTGGTAAAAAAAGATAGCGTCACGCCCAATCAACACTAAATCACTCTACTGAAATAACATCCACGTGCATTTTTATGATTACATTTTGTTTTCAATATTATATTGTTTCTCGACACTTTTTCACTGCAAGAAAACATATTGTATATCCGTGTGTCTCTGTGTGTCTCTCTATCTGTGTATGTGGACTGTGTGTGCGTCTGTGTGTCTGTGCTTTTTCGCCTATATTATGCAACTGATTTCCTTATTGTGTTGAATAAGTCTGTCACATCCAAGTCAATATGGTTGAAGTTTTTTATTATAGTTTTTTACCGTAACCGTAGTTAGATATTGTAGAGTGTCAACGTGCACCGTCGTAAAATCACGCAAACATAAGATTCCTGAAAGTTATCAGTTTAGGTGAAGTACACAATTGCACATCGGTATAATACTGAAGTGTAATTAATGCCTGAATCTATATTTAATGCTTATTTCAACCCCGAGTTATTCACTCCACGCAATTTGAGTTTTTTTTATAATAACAAATAATCAAAAGAGATCAACGAAATAACACTCGAGACAGACGTGTTTGAAGTTTATTGACAAACAACGTTGACTTTTAGACTCTTATAGAAAAGAGGCTCATTAAATGACATATCTGACCTCTATAATCATTGTGCGGGACATCACACTGTCTGTGTAGAGATTAGTTTTTATTTGCCATATGTCTGAAAAACTAAAGACAAAGTAACGAATTTGTCAAGTGTTTATATAATCAACAATATTTAGCAGAAAAGAAATTACAACAGTACATAAATCACTATCAATATAAAGGTCGGTCTACTCGATTTTTAAAAAGTCAAGATGATGGTGATGATATAATTGTGAACTTTGAAGAAATAAGGGACAATATGTGGGCTTCTGTATTATGCAAATGTTATATAGCAAAGGCTATCAGTAGAGACTTTATAGCAGAGAATACATGTATGTATTCCGGCTTTTCCGTAATAGCAAATTTATTTATGCTGGCGGTTCAGGGAAATTTTTGGTAGGTTTTGGTAGGGTGTTTAAAAGTTCGTTGACGTTTTGCAGAGAATGCAAGCCTTGCAAAGCCTTAAAACATGAATACATACAAACAAATAATGCAAATACGCATTCTTTACAAATGAAAGGTGATAATCATTAACATGCCTCGCCCTGCTCCTCCCTATCTCTTCCTGCACCTTCCTACCCCGTCCATCCCAGACTGATGCTGCTACTATAGAGAAGCCCTGCACTCCATTATCGGTTGAGGCGAGTACACACTAAGAAAAATAGGCTCAACTTTGCACCTTTGAAGGTGCAGACCAATGTCACACTGGGAGCACCTTTACAAGTGAAACTTAAAACCTTTCTGAAAGGTGCAAAGTCACCATAGAAAATAAAAAAAGTATTCTTCTTTTCCTTGCAAACAGTGAGTTTTTGTGTGTGAACCGCAATTTACGTTCATTCCAGTGCTATTTATAGTATTTACAGTATAATACACTTTATTAATTAACATTTACAAATATTTAAAACCTCGTATAAATATGACCTTACCGGGGCTCGAACCTACGACTTTCCGCACGTGAGACGGACGCTCTTCCCACTTGGCCAGCACGCTGGCCGTGAAGGTGTGTATTTTCACATAATTATAAAGTGTTGAAGCCGAAGGTGCATTATTTTTATCCTTTTAAGGTGCAAACTTTGGACCTATAGGCCGTTTTCGTAATAAATTCAAATTCCATGCATACATTTTAAACAAGGTTGTTTTTGACAACCTGAAGGCTTGGTTTGTCTGAGCTTGTCCGACAAAGAAAATAGTATAATGTATGCAAGTTGCATTTTCCGTATTGAAATTGTATTCATAGAAACAAATGGTATAAATAGCTCACACCAGGCTCCGGAAGAGAAAACATCCATAAATTTGCATAAATGTGCACCTAAAAGGTGCAAACTTTTGCAATTATAATGGAGTGGAGCGAGCGCTCAGCCGTGAAAGGTGCAGAATTGCTCGAATACCGCGGCAGAAATTGCTCTGCACCTATTTCTGCAAAGTTGCACCTTGTGCGCACCTTAATTTTTTAGTGTGTATCAGAGTTGCCAGTTTGGTGTTTTAAGGCCAAAACACCAAATTTGGCGGTTTTTTTCATATCGTTTGGCACAGAAGAATTCAAAGTGCACGCCAAACGGCTTTTTGGCGCTGTAGCGCTTTGCGATGGCATACCTAAAAACCATTATAAAACCCGATTTTCAGAGGATTTTCAGTAAAATTGGTGTCACAAGGGTAAAAAAGTAGCGGTTTGTATGTACGATCACGTGCAAAATCTGGCTGCGCGTAAACCGCGGCACTCAAAATTATGGCTGCGGCAGTGGTTTCAAAGGTGTTATGAATTGGTTACGACGTTATTTCTGAACACATCTATAGGCTAAGCTGCCCATAAAATCAAATGCAAATTTGGCAGGGTTATTTTCACTGAATTTTGCGTGTAATTTGGCGTTTTGAGAAGTATTACAATCTTCAAATGTACATCAAAACTTACCAGTGCAATTGATAGGCGCAGCACTGATCACAAACTTGGCATGGAATTCCTTTCCAGAAAGAGTTTGAACTTTGACCTTTTCTGGGTCGGTCTGGTCAATGGTTACAACTGGCTCTGATAGGATAACGTTGGACTGACCAATTTTGGTGACAAGATTCGAACTTAGGGTTTGTGCGCCTTCCTGCACGATAAAAACGAAGATAGAGTATTGTTCATATAAGTTATACATTATTGAAGGAATGCTACGATGTGGCACTGGATATTATTGCGATAGGACAGTTGGGTCCGTTATGGAGTGAGAGTTCGCTCAGCTTTGAAATTTGAGAAAATTCCAAAATTTCAAAGCATTCCTATATAGAAGATGCAGAATAAATTTGCTGTTCATCTCTGTATTATCAAATTAATGATAAATAAGATCAAATGCTTGATCTGTTATTTTTTAATGACTCAGAAAAATATTGACCCAACAGGATTCGAACCCGAAACCTACTGATATCCGGTCAGCGGCACAACCATTCATTAATACATTCCTATATAATAGTGTCTAAAGTCGTTGCCACGTCATGTTGAACCTAAAGTTCTATTTACAAGCGTGTACTCTTAATAATCCCGGGTCAGACTGACTCGGAAAAGAATCCGTTGGGGGCACACCCGGAAAAGGGTCAATTTTAACCAAATTCCGGGTCAAGGTTGACCAAAATATGAGTCAACCTGACTTTGATTTTGGTCAAACTTGACCTGGAATGTGGTTAAACCTGACCCTTTTTCGGGTGTGCCCCTAATGGATTTTTTCCGAGTCAGACTGACCCGGAATTTTTAAGAGTGTGATTTGAATTGCTGATGACTTGGATGGGGCAGCCTTTAAAGTCCCTTTTTTATATTTAACTATTAGTTGCCTTCGGAATTTATGTTAACTCATTTACTTGCTAATACGATGAAGGTTTCACAAACTTTAATGTAAGCTTATAATGTCACCAAATGTAAAAGCAAACTTAAATTCCTATAATATTCAAAATTACTTGTGAAACAAGGAAGTCCAAAGTAATCTATGTTTGGCATCCTGGTTGTTATTAATCATAGATTTTAATTCTTGTATAGTATTAAGTCATTGATTAACTTGAAACACAATTTTCACCTTGATCTTGATTTCATTAGCGGCACCATCTTTATTATCGTAAAGATGTCGAGGGGTGATTCCCGCAGCTGTATAAAACAAGTAGTGAAGGGCGCTGTGTTCCCGGCTTCTCACACCGTACACTAATTGAAAAGCAGTTTCAATCAATTCTCTGGCTCCTGTTAGTATGAAATCGTAATGTGAAGAAGAATAGAAAAAGAAAAGAAGAAGTAAAAGAGAAGAAGAAAGAAAGGAAAAGAAAAAAGAAGAAAATAAGAACAAAGAATAAAAGTAAGAATAAGAAGAAAGAAGAAGAAAACAGAAGATCATTTTATGTGACATCATACATTACACGGAAACAAGTAATAATATAATTAACCCCACATTACAGAAATTAAAAACCAATTCAATCCTGAAACAGCAATTTTATGGTGATGATAATTTTAATACACACATTGATAAAGTTTACTCTCATGCTCGAAAGTTTGAAAATTTGCAGTATATTCATTCTGGAAGTGACTCATTTACCTTTTGTCCAGGCATTCTCGTTTATGTAGGTCTCAAATGTCATATTGTCGTACTTGTCAACCTCCGGCGTATTCCAAGGTTCTTCCAGGGGGATGGTGTGAACTAATCCTTCCATCTAGAGAAAAGGAGAGCATTTCATTATTAAAACAATTATTACATAAAATTATGCAGACATAGGTTAGACCTACAACGTATTGAAGAAATCAAAATATTGTAGTCCACATTTGATAAGACAAATCTTATAAATAAATCTAAGCACAATTATTTACAGAATTACAGAATTGACAAATATAATGTGTTTGTGTGCGTGTGTTTGTATGTGTGTATGGCGTGTGTTTGTATATGTGTATGCCGTGTGTTTGTGATTGTTTGTACTATGCATTTGAGTATGTGTGTGTGTGTGTGTTTGTGTGTGCATGTGTGTGCATGTGTGTGTATGCGTGTTTGTTTGTTTGTTTTGTGTGTGTCTGTGTGTGTGTTTGTACATAATACATTTTCAGATTCGTCCGTATGCTTATTCAGTTAACTACCCACCCTTTTCTCCACTCGAAGAATGTCTAGCAGGACAGGAACTGGCAAGGAAGGGATGTCTCCGTCGTAGCTGCTAATTTTGTGATTATCACCGGTTTGCTGCAGTTTCTTCCCAGCATGATATTGATAGTACAGTGAAGATTCCATACCAAGTTCCTTGATTAGCCACAAGACATGATGCTGTGTGCTAAAGGTATAGTTTGTATATTGAAGTATTAAGTACAAATTAATCAATCAGTCAACCTACACACACACACACACACACACACACACACACACACACACACACACACACACACACACACACACACACACACACACACACACACACACACACACACACACACACACACACACACACACACACACACACACACACACACACACACACACACACACACACACACACACACACACACACACACACACACACACATACGTCTTTCAGTAGTTTTTTTTTGCCAGTCTTTCTCCCCATTTAATCGTAGCACAACAAGGAACAAGTACCTCTTCCAAAGGCAATACATGGATAACTTACATCAGAATGGCTTAGCGTGAGAGATAAAGGAAGATTTTCCCGTACCTACAGACCCACTGTCCTCCTAAATCCCAGGAATCCACACCATTGGCCGCCTTCATCTCCAGGGTTAAAGTCCTGCCACCTACGCGGTCTGTAAAAAGAAATTACGGTATGATAGTGAAATTCGATTTATTTTAGAACATCATATATAACTTGGCCCACTTCATTGCGAGTAATCTGTGGAGTATTGAGCCAAAACCCATTAGAGAACACAGGTTATGATGGAAAAGGTGTAAATGCAGTTAGGTTAAAAAAATGGAGGGGATAAGTAAATCCTTGAAAAATATTTCATTTTGACTTCTATTTTCCATAAGTAATACATTTTTGTTGGAACTTGTGCGTTTAAATGATTGTATGAAAGAAGATAATCCACACTGGGCTGCTTAATTAGAAAATCAAATCTCTGATATCGTTACCCACCTTTCGCCTCTAACACAAGTACTTTACATCCTGGTATTGTCTTCGTCAAATGATAGGCAGCTGTGAGTCCAGCAAGCCCCGCCCCAATTACTATGACGTCACATTCTTGGCTCGTACTCTCTGTGGCCATGTTGTATCACGAATGAAGCAAATCTGTCGATGAAAAGATTAATAGTATTTATAGTTGAAAAATCGATTTGCCAAAAAATGCTCGTATTTATACTGGTATTCAATTAGATTATCTAAGTGTACTACTACTTTGGAAGTAGCCCTCCATGGTTGTAAACGTGTTTGTTACGAGGGGGGGGGGGAGATGTTTGAGTGTTTGTTTGTGGGGGTGTTTCAGTGAGTGTATGTGCGTGTGCATACGCGTACGCAGAGGGGGGGGGTGTTGGGTGCTTCAAACACCCCTTTTTTCAAAGTGAGTGTTAACACCCCCAAACACCTCCTTTTCCCACGAATCATCTAATCATCAGCCCCTTTTTTCACGATATCACTCCTTTTCAAAGGAGGTGTTGGAAATTGTGCAATAACCCTGAAAAGAAATGACATGATGAATATTCTTGGAGCTTGAAAGAAATTTTCGGAGGCTGGCGTGACCGGGAGAAAATGTTGAACCTAGATTTGGACCGCGGATGAACATCCCCTCGCAAAATCGCTGCGTACGCTATGTGCGTTTGTTGGGTGTACTTTGTCGGTGTGGTTGGTGTGTGTGTGTGTGTGTGTGTGTGGTGTTGGGTGTGTGTTCATGTGTGTGCGTTTAATATTTTGGACGTTGTTTTGCGTAATATCCGCATGCCTTCATTTATCATAATTTTCACTTGCTTTGAAGTGACCTTAGACAGGTTTTACATGTAGGCCATGTTTGCTTAAATGGGCTCATTAGTTATTTTGCATTTGATTATATTAAAGTGATAGCCTACATTGTGGAGCTTCAATTTTAAACCTACTTATTGTGTTTCATATGGACAAGAACACCCCTAGAATAAAAAAGTTTAAAAGTAACTGCCAATGCAAGTTATGCATGAATAAACAATTAAACTTCGGGGCGAGTTTAATGCTAGGTGTACTCTACACATAGTAAGTCTGTGGTGAGAAAAATGGCAGGTGAATCGATCAACTTACATTTCACTTTTTAAAGCACTAAATAATCATTTTGAAATACAATTTTTCAGAGGCGTCATTTTAGCTTATCAGAGACAGTGGTAGCATGGGGAATCATGTAGCTAGATTTTTTTAACTGATGGTAAAATGTTAGCAATACAGTTAAAGGCATTTTTAAGCCAAGTTTAAGGTTTGGGATTTCTTTTTTTTATTGAAAGCTTTAATGCCCAAAGTCATATCTCAGCAATAACAGAGTTCTGAATGTTTTAGTTTTTTTAAAATTAATTAATGAAAAATCTCGGGGGGGGGGGGGCTACCCCAAGATTTTTTCAATATATTTTACATGATATAGATCAAAAGGTTAATAAGGTATTAAGGTTATATGAGTTATACCTCATTGAAGAGCGGGTCTGATCTTTCAAATGATGCTATTAAGAAAATATAGCTCGAAGAATCTGGGGTCCCCCCGAGACTTTTTCATTTAATTAATAAAAAAAATAAAGGACATTCAGAATCTGTTATTGCTGGGATATGACTTTTGGGCATAAAGCTTTCAAATAACAAAAATCCCCAAAACTAAACTTGGGTTTTAACATTGTGGAAACCCCATTTGATAGAAATTGTCAAACTTTCCTATTCGACACATAACAGTGTTTGAATGGACAAATAAACAGCCTAGAACACAAGCCCTTAGACAGTTTTACTGTCACTAATAAACTATGAACAGACAAATATTAGTACATTCATTAAAGCCCAAGTTTAGATTTGGTCTGACAAAATTTTTGTCGATCTTTCACAAAGTATTCTATTGTCACCCAGACATCAGAAAACAACATCAAACCTTCTGAAAAAAAGTTGAAAGTGACAAACTACGATGTTTAAATTAAAGCAGAGCTTCTAGCGGTATGTACATTACCTATAGGAAATCTCTGGGTCCCCCGAGATTTTCCATTTTGAGTAATTTCTCAAAAATGGGAGGGTTTCAGTGCGAGCAATTTTCAGGGCACTGATAGATCATATAGGTGTATCTAGAAATGTAATTGCAAAGAATTTTCATTTTTACCATTTACCAAAACTATACTTGGGCATTAATGTCGTGTGGACGAAAATTCTATAACACAAATCTCTATGTGAAAAATGGAATGGTCCCTCTTGATTTTTACTTTTGAAAAGCACTTAATGATCATATTAAACTGCATTTTATCTAGACCTTATTATTAGAGTCACTTGTTGAATGGAAGATCATCTAGTTCAGAATATCTAAATTGGAGACATTGTAAAATGATGTCTTTATAATGAACTTTGCAGTTCTTCGCTTGTTCTAGTCTCTTATTTCAGTGCTGTTGATTTGGTTAAATGCTCTATTCGGAACCGAATGAAAATTGAAATTATATAAGCACCAGGGGCAGCGCCGGGGTAAAATAGGGGCGGCCGCCCCCATGCCGCCCCCCCCCCGTGGCGCCGCTTTTCTTATTGGTAAGCAATGTACTCCTGAATCACTATCGGACAAGTGGATATCATCGCCTCTAAATTTGCAACCACCTCACCAACATCATTAAAATAGAGAATTAATTGATTTTTAACATCGCTAAAACCGATTTGTTTGTTTCCAACTCGCAATATTTATCTGTTTATGTAAATTTGCGCATGGAATCAAGTTTATGTGATGGTATATAGTGGTTAAATCGTCCGCTTCACGTCTGGAAGGTTGCGGGTTCGAGCCCCGACCGGGTCATACCAAAGACTTTTAAAAATGGTACCTTTTGCTTTCTAGCAAAGCGTTCGGCATACAGAGAAGGGCAATAGTAACATATACAGGGCCCGTTGGTAGCGCAGTCTCTTTGACTGAAGTGGCTACCCTGGAAAATAAAACGTTATTTATGACATTTTTATCTCTACACATTTTGTGGTATATGTACCACTGACAGGTAGCTTGAACACTGTAAGGTCACGAAGTTTGTCTCAACATTAACTTCACAGGATTTTGCAAGGAGGGGGGGGGGGGGGTAATTCATCCGCGGCCAGTTTTTAGTAGCCAAACTGCAAGCCAAACAGCACCCGACAAGCAGGCGTGGTTCTACGGGGGGCCATTGGGGGCTCAAGCCCCCCTATATTGTGACCCCACATTTATCCCAACCTATAAGCCAAATCAAAATCGAAATTATCTTGACTTCCGAGTGCAACATGGCGATTTCAAAAAGACGGAGCCACTTACGGCTCAACAACATGAATCATCTAATTACAGAGTTCGTGATATCTTATCAAGAAAATCACAGGGAAATGAAACTTCTGTACAAAGTTTCTTGTTGGGAGAAGTAAAACACACACACACACACACACACACACACACACACACACACACACACACACACACACACACACACACACACACACACACACACACACACACACACACACACACACACACACACACACACACACACACACACACACACACACACACACACACACACACACACACACACACACACACACACACACACACACACACACACACACACGACACACACACACACACACACACACACACACACACACACACACACACACACACACACGAGTTGATATACACTCATGCTCATAATTATGGAATACTTAAAAGACATTTTAGAAGTTGCCATTTTTCCGTGAATGGTACATCTGGGATTAATATTTGCTCATCCCAGGTGAAACAATTATAATCTAAGTATTTCAGTAATGCTGAGCATTTAGT
>JZLH01S0301828.1:12380-20310 GCA_001188425.1 Eucidaris tribuloides | reverse complement strand
TTAAATGTCTTCCAGTTGTTCTGAGGAATCAGATGCTGCAAAAATTTCCAGTACACTTTTAGTATCTCTGATTCGTGCATACATGTACTACTATTCCCAGTGCCAAAATATTGTGTGTACAGCATACGACTGTACGTGTATGTGTACATCAATATTCTATAATAGCTCTCTGAAATCATATCTGCAGTACACTGTACGTCATACCCTGTATTTATTTCAGCTACGTGTACTTTATTTATGAAGTTTTTTGTTGTTTCTGAGCACTGCCACAATGGTGTGTGAAATACCATACAAATTTTGACAAACATGCAGATAATCCATCGGAAACAATTTTATGTAACACATGTTCTTCATGCAGTGTATATCGCAGCCTAAGATATCAACGGTTAAAGGCAAGGTTCACCCTGAAATCAAGTTGGTTTTAATAAACGCAGAATAATGAGAGAAACATATTAATGAAAGTTTGGCGAAAATCCACCAAAGAATAATAGAGTTATGAGGTTTCAAAGTTCCAAATTTGTGACGTCACATGCGAGCAGCTCCCCATATATCATGTTGTATAAATTCCATAAAAGTGCCGTTTTCTCAGAAATTTGAAAATGATGTTACCTGTGCATTCGATATATTATCAGAAGCATTATTTCAGACATGCTTCTATGAAAAAAAACATTCAATTATTATGAACCATTAAAAAATGGCAATTTATGAAATTTATATTACATGACATATTGTGAGCTGCTCGCATGTGACGTCACAAATTTGAAACTTTGAAACCTCATAACTCTGTTATTCTTTGGTGGATTTTCGCCAAACTTTCATTAACATGTTTCTCTCATTGTTCTGCTTTTATTAAAACCAACTTGATTTCAGGGTGAACCTTGCCTTTAAGAATTCCCTGCTGTTTGATGTGTGATATTAAAAAACTTAAAATCAAAGAGTGCTACATGTACAAGCAGGAAGATGTGAGATGTCTTTCTTACTCTTCTTGCTGTGTGTTTCCAACCCCCCCCCCCTTTTCCCCTTTAAACTTTTTTAAAATGTAGATAAGGAATACTCAAGACTCAAAATGTATTGTCAATATATTACAACTGTACTTAAAATATGACATGTACAGGTCTTTAAATAGTAAGTACCATTGCCATAAATTTGACAGATTTTTGTATGCAATAGATTTAGGGTGATACATATATTACATGCTACTGAGCTTTGAGGGAGTCCAATCATGGTGTTTCCATTTTGCTCGCCAACTTTGTGCAGCTAGCATAATTGCATGTTGCTTACATGTAGAGCTATGTACCCTTAGTTAAACATTTTATTCTGCCTTGTATTTACTATAATTTTGTAGACAAGAATTGTTATCATCAAGGGAGCGTGTCTTATAGTATGTGTAGCCATGTTTAACTTTAAATGTACATTGTATGAGTTAGCCAAAGATTATTGACCATAAAGAAATTGAATGTGTGTATACATGTAGTTCCTGTCTAACAAACACATATTTAAATCATAATTAAAGATGTTTGCTGTAGTCAAAATAAATAATCCATATTTTTTGTCTGAATTATATTGACCAAATAATGAAAGATTTCTTAAAGCCCAAGTTTAGTGTTGGGGATTTTTTGTATTTGAAAGCTTTATGCCCCAAAGTACATGTAATAACCCTGCAATAATAGATTCTGAATGTCTTTAGTTTTTTTTTAAATAATTAATGTCTACTATACTTTACATTATAGCATCCAAAGGGTTAATAAGGCGTTAAGGTTATGTGAGTTATACCTCATCTGAAAGAGCAGAGTCTGCCCTTTCAGATGAGGTATAACTCATATAACCTTAATGCCTTATTAACCCTTTGGATGCTATAATGTAAAATATACATACATGTATGGAGTATGGACCCCCAAGATTTTTCATTAATTAATTAAAAAAAAACTTAAGACATTCAGAATCTGTTATCGCAGGGTTACGACTTTGGGGCACAAAACTTTCAAATAAAAAAATTCCCCAAAACTAAACTTGGGCTTTAACTTTTGCTATGTGGATTACTTTTTGTGATGTGTAAAAGTAAGCTTGCTCTGAGCTTCATACAGTAGCTTGTATTTTTTTAGTACTCTATATGCCTGGAGATAAAGTTATCATATGGTTTGTTGTCCAGTTCTTGTGTACAGTGGCAACTGCAAGTATCGTCACATTCCAAACGCGTTCACTGAAACGTGTTTTGTGAAACTATGTTCAAACGCGATGAAACGCAAAGCCAGCGAAGTAAAATGCGTGTCTTGCGTTTATTGAAACGAATTCGTTTCTGGAATCACATTTGCACGCGTTCGGAATGTGAGAATATTTTCGGTCAACACTGTACATTTCTTCATTGAACTTATTTTGGAATAGGCCTATGCATACGTACAGGTCTGAATAGTGCAAGTGTGGCAAGTTCATAAATAAATGAATTATGAAATGTCCTGGTACATTGTATTTGGCATGAATACTCACAGCTTGCTGCAGGTTGGGGGCAAAACTTATTTGATATGCTTATCCAACAAAAGCAATATGCAAATACATTGCAAAATACATTCAATACAAATATAGCAGATACATGTTACTGTACATGTGTGTAGATCTTATTCATGATAGTCTGTCATTGCCATGGCAACAGTCAATATTTCCATTAATCATGGATATTTGTAGCCACAGAGAGAACCAGTAGCAGAAATTCTGCACAGTGCTTTCATTTGTCAATGTAGCTCAATACTGTTGTAATGTATTGTAAGCTGATTATCCTTGAGTGTTACAACTATTGTACAGGGGAACCTTGTTATGACAGTTACCTTGTTATGTCAGGTTTCTCACTATATCAGGATACAAAAACAAAGAAATCACCTTGTTATATCCCACCTCCACTATAGATGTAAGTTTGTAACCCAATAAGCCAAACTGCCAACATGATTTGAGGATATTAATAGGGATTAATGTCATTGCCAGCAGATTCGAATAACAAAGAGATCCACCTTGATGAGTATGTCCTTGTGACAGTTAGATTCATGTGGCCATGATGTAGGCCTATTGAGAAAACTTTAAGCAGTATGTAAACATCATGTGACATTTGAGTGGGGAGTGTTCTCCATGCCACCCGCCCCCCCCCCCCCCATATCCACTGATACAGTAATGTACATGTATACATTCGTTGAACTTAGTGTTCTTACAAGAACTGCATACTGCTGTGGACACATAATGTAAATTGTTTCATTTTCTTTGAATGGCATTCCAACTTAACCATGCCACCCCTCTTTACTGAAGAAGAGGTCAAAATCTCTACACTAAGCAGACATTGAAAGCTTATTCTGTTAGCATTAGTTCTTGGTCTAGAGATCAAGGACAGGTCCTTGCACAAAAACATACCACAAGGCTAAATCCTGATCATGACAACCTTTTTCTTGATAGAGCTACATTTACCCAATTGTATGGAAGCCAAGTGTATGTAGGGACAGGCATAATTTGAATTATGATTTTGTCCCAACTTATCACAATGAACACCTCAAGATAATTTATGGACAAATCAAATGATTGATGGTGACCTTTTTTTCCTAGGAAATTATGGTGGAGTTATTCTGAGTACCAGACCCAGGGTAAAAAATACCTTTTTTCTTCACGGTGGCTCGTTTGAAATAAAGTAGCCCTCGTGAACAGTTTACTCTATGCAGTTACAGGATTTTACGGTGGCTATTTTGAATGATAATAGGGGGCAAATTGCCCTTAACCACCGTGTATTTTTTTTCGCTGACCAGACCAATAATTAAATAAGAGTGATTTGCAGTGGTCTGTGCCAATCCAAACCACATTGTTGGGGTGTGATGTTTGTTCCAAGAACATCTTAGTATACCTTAGTGTGTGAATTCGTTCTCAGAATCATTGTGATTGTGTGATTTTATGACAAAAATGTGACCAAAATGTTGGTTTTGCCCCCCCCCCAAAAAAAAAATCACCACCTGTTGCCTGTTACATTGTGCTACCCTAGGACTGCATAATGTGATGGCAGCAATGAATTCACGTGATCCATGAATAGCGTTATGATGAGGAACAGCTTAGTCCAGGAAGAGGACTTCTATTTGACCCAATCTTCTGGGGATACAGGAAATTTGGCAAGTTTCCTTCAGATTACCAGGGTATCGTTATCGTGTGTATGTGCCTGAATGTCACTTTCAGCTCTCATCACGTTGTAAGTGCATGTACTGTACATGTTCACATAAGTCATAATTCAGAAGAAACAATTTTAATTCAAAACTACACTGTACATGTACTTCATAAATACATGTACATGTATGTAGCTCATCAACAATCTTGCACAATCATCAATTTATGCCTAAATGGCAGGGATTGTGTTGAACCATATGTCTGCTTCATATTTCAACAATATAGTTGAAAGAAAACTGTTGTTTCGAATTTCAATAATCTATTCAGTGGATGGCGGATTACTGATGGGACCATTTATAAGCAGGATGATGATAGATTTGCATATTTTAAGTATAACTAATGGATGTTTTTATTATACATGACGCTCTCCTTATAAAGAATACTGATGCATCAATACATGTATCTTGTGTATGTATGTATTTTTGCTGGTCCGAAGTGTGAACCTTTCTTTGCATTTAATTGCTTTCTGCAACCTTGATATAACCTCCCTATAGTTCCTGAGGGTTTGTTTTAAAAGGCCCATTGTCATGACAAAATGTAATAATGCCCTCTTTTGACCAAGCTTAGCTGCACTAATGATACCCATAATGCAATTGGGACAGCCATGGTGGTTACTGTGGGAAAATATATTTGTTTTCCTTCTGCAATCTGTATGGTACTGTGCCTCTAACGAGTCTAGTTCTCATCCTCTCTTTGGTTGAGTTGGTCCTTGACAGTGGGCTTTTAAAATACAGTGTACTTACATTTGAAGTTTTCAATTATTAACTCGGAGGCATGCTTTCACTGCAAAAACTGAGGTGTTATAATTAACACTCAATGGATTGTCCTATATGGATACCAGATATATGTCAACACTTTTTTTTCATGTGTTTTATTGAATCAACATAATCATAAACATAAACAAAAAATTATCAATGGTTATAACAAAAATAATGATGATAATCAACAACAACAAAAATAAGACATGACATTAATGTAATGCATACAAAAAAGCAGCTTATATCCACCCTGACAGAGGACGTATTATTTTTTCTATTTTTTTAAAATCACAAAACTGAGTACTCGAAGGTTGTAAAAATCCCAAATGATCTATTAAAATAACTTCCTCTGTCGGGGGATGAGACAAAAAAAAAAGATGAGGCCTGATCCGAAAAAAAGTTTTATATTACTTCTGTTAGTGTGAGAACTAGGAAATTATTTTTTGTTTAAAGTAACACCCAATGTGTTTGAATTTAACACCATGTATCTGGAATCTCTGTGTATCTGACAACATCGAGGGTCTTCAATTTAAAACTATACAATTCTGCGGGTGTTTCATAATTCACATGACATATCCAAAACAAAGTTTTATGTTAATTCATTTTCATTTTTTCGCGTGGTGCTGTCTCGGTTCACACTTACAGTGAGTAAATAAAAGTTGCACCCTGAGGGAAAAAAAAAGTCTCAAAAGGTTTTCTTTTTTTTCACAACATCAGGACCAATTTTGGTGCTTTCAGAGCCATTGACGAGGAAAGGGTTATATGAGAACCATTTTGTTCAAAACGGTGTTGACAAGAACCTTGTGTTAATCCAAATTTCGACACGTTCTCATCAGCACCCCAAAATGTTCTCCTTTTGTGACCCAAATGGTTCTACAACCAACTTTTTTTCCTCTTAGAGTGCGTACTGTACTTACATGACTCAATTTATTCACATTGTGTGTGTTAAGATGAGAGGATAAATCTACCTACGTTATGGTGCATTGTTACGTGCCTTCACCCGCATGTTTTAACTTTATTCCTTAGTGTTCATAAGTACAACACTAACTAATAATGTGTCTTTCTGACATGTTCATAAAATAGGACATGCCAATATATCCTTTGCCATTTGCGATTATGCGAAGATATACAACACAGTGCTTGTGCATAATATTCTATAAACGGTATCTGCTTTTAAAAGTGTCGTTAAAAATATTGCCCTATTACTTTGTTCAGAATATTTAATTATGATTTAATTATAATTATACCCTGCCTAATAGGCAGTAAGGTACAATACATGTATCAGAATAGAAAACACTTATGCTTACACATGTTAAAGTAGTACTATTTATGAAGTGTGTAGTACAGTATATAGTATTATATTTCAGACTGAAAACATGTTTTTTGACTAATGAATCAGCGTGTTTTACTCTGAATTCATGGAGTTGTATACAAACCTCTAACCTCGAATCAGTGCAAATAAATAATATATCAATGGATTGATCATTTTGAATGAAAAGTCCTGTTTTGTGATATGATGTAATTCCTTGTGTCGTGTGGTATAGTTTCTTCATTAATGTAGGTGTGGTTGGGATTCGTAGTATATGCCCAAAGCCCCCCCCCCCTTTCCAGGGCGACGAACCGTCATGACCGTCATTAATTTTGACATGAGAAAATCCATAAAAGCACACACACACACACACACACACACACACACACACACACACACACACACACACACACACACACACACACACACACACACACACACACACACACACACACACACACACACACACACACACACACACACACACACACACACACACACACACACACACACACACAATTTCACAAAATCGTATACATGTACATGACGTATTTCAACTGTGCGTCCAAAGCGCACCGAAGATTTCACGTTTTTGGTACTAATCTGCCCCATCCGACAAAGGATCGACGCCCCATGACCCCCCCCCCCCCACCCAACGCTTCATCTCTACTGTCATTGAGATCACAAAGAGGACGATTTACATTTTATTTTTCCTTTAAAACAACAACAACTAAAAAGACGCACCTTTTACTTTAGCAAGAGGTGTTAATGTAGAGGTTTCGACTTTACGACAGAAGGAAAGAAGAACAAAGGAAAGATGGACTCTCATTATGAAGGACACGAACTTAACAAAATCGTTTTACAAAAAGCGTATTTTGAGGTCCCCAAATTTGAATTTTATTTGTCTGTCAGCGTTTTTGTAATCTCGATATAACGAAGTTTGGATATTACAATAAAGTAATCTTTCTGGTTCCACGGAATACGTTATAATGATTCTACTTGAGACAAAATCTCCGAAAAGGAACAAAAGAGAAAATACAAAAATGGAATAAAAATAAGTAAATAAGTTCCCGAGATATTCCACTCCACGTTCATCAAAATATGACTGTTTTCAGACAGGAAATTACGTTTCACAATCTGTATACACTTGCATGCTGTCACTGACAATATCGGCACATGCCCTGGGGACAAACTAACCCTGAAAGGACGGGGGGGGGGGCATGATGGCCCCCCTCGGTGTTTCGCGCAATTATTTTGAAACGCAAAATGGTAATACCGCGAAATTCTATGACTTTTCTTGCGCAACTTTTGACACCAAATTCGAGACAAACGGGTACAGCATCGCGACGTCCCATGACTTTTCGTGAGACAATGTCATGCCAAAAATGGCCGAAAAATGGCTCATGTTATTTGTGTACAAAGTCAATGGACTTTGTCTGATATCTTGAAATTCATCAAAAGGTCATTTTTTTGTATTATAATTGACCTTCATAATTAATTTTCAGCAAATTTTGGTTTTTGAATGGTCTACAATAAATTTCATGGAAAAAACAAAGAACAAAGGTTAAAAAACAAAGCATGATAAAAATTAAAAAACAAAGAATTACATAAGGAAAAAATTGACTTTTGCAATTTTAAATGATGCAAACTAATTAAGAAGTTCTCAAAGATCACTTCTGCA
>JZLH01S0301828.1:4880-7380 GCA_001188425.1 Eucidaris tribuloides | reverse complement strand
TTCTCGATCTAAAGAAATAATATTCAATTTATAAAGCACGCTTTGGAACGGGGAATAAATATCGGACCCCCCCCCCATCCCTCTTTTAGGCAAACGGACAGGGGCGTCCATCCTGGGGAGGCAAGGGGGCAGTCGCCACCCCAATGAAAATATTAGGGGAGGCAAACGTATCGATCCCCCCCCCCCAATAATTTGACAACTAAACAAAATTATGATATGTTTAAAAAGCATTGGATAACACCACAAATCCGTTATACTTATAGCATAAAAATACTCTTAAACATACAAAAATTCTATTCTTTCAGCGCGCTTCGCGCGCAAGATTCCATATTATACTTTGCCACGCGGAGTGCGACGAAAATTTGTGACTTTTTTCACTTTTGCCACCCCAATCCGAAGAATGGATGGACACCCCTGCGAACGGACTCTTTATTCGGGCCATTCAACCGTCGAACTATTGGACCAGTGTCAAATTTGAGAGGGTATAATCTTATCAAACTTCATATTGTTGTTCGCGAACACGAGCACTTGTTTGTGAGACCATAACTTGATTTGAAAACATGTGACTTTCATTGCATTTTGACGTCGACAACTTCCCCGACAAAACGTGGGATACAAACAACCGTTACATAGGTTGAATAGCCATTAGGGTTTTTTTTTTTTTTTTTTTTTTAGTTAGCGTTGACGATGACATATAATTTTACAACAATGGAAGAATAAATGGGGCGGATAATAACATTGGCATTGAAGTTCAGTGCTGCGATATATGAATCAACAGGTGTTCGTAATAATTCATGTTCTTCGAAGCAAAATGTCATTTCAAATTATACCCGCGCAAGAGTAAACAACCCCAAGCCATCTTGTGTTATTGCTAGACTTTTGATAGGCGTTTCTGCGTTTGTATTGTTTACATGCTTCCGATCACGGCTTTCGAAGGAATTCCCTGCATTGCATTTATTGTCAAATTAATGTGTTATTTGTTTTTTGATTTAAGTGTAATTGTGGGATTGCATGTTCGTTTGTTTGCCAGCTTGCTGACTAATTTCATTTTTTCCCATGTACATGTGACCGATGTTCTGATGCTTTGCGAACTGTGATTGTCGAAGGCTCCATTGTTTGTTTTATTTATTTATTTATTTATTTATTTATTTATTTATTTTTCAAAGAAGAGCAATGTCGACCCTTACGGGGAAAGCAGAATAATATGTTCATAATTTCTGGAGAAAGTGTAACAGATATACCCAGCCTTGCATGTGGAAACACCGGAACAGTGCCTGCCATTGAACATTGACTAAAATGACTGACAATTATAATCTTTTTCAGTTTGTCCAAATTCAGCTGTTCTGATATGATTAAGGGCGGCCTAATTCCGTCACTGTGAGCTAGATGGATTATATTGCAAACTGAAACGGATTTTCGTAAATCATGCACGAAAACTGCTGTATAGGACCATGCTTTATGGGTCGCGCACAACAACTGGCAGAAGAATTTATTATTTCACAATTCATTTTCAATCGCCACTGTCAATATCATTTTATGTCTTCGGTTTGACGATTTGATTTTACTAGAACACGCATTTTCTATAGACCCCAACACGAGTTAACTCGTACTTAGTTTCCAACGGGTTAAAACCTTAGAAGTGATGACCTTAATAATACTAGCTTCGATCGGGTCATGGCGATATGTGCAAATAATTATGTGTTGATACAGGCTGACTGGCTCAAATTCGAGGCAAAATTAAATATTTGTTTTTTTATGATATAGACCACTCGGAATATAAAATCGCGCGTGTTGAGTTGACGCTCGGTATCATGGTATTAGGGCCGTATACAGTAAAAGTGACTGTACATTAAAGGCAGGGCATCTCTTTGTGTAAATACAATGGCATTTGGAAGAAAATACCATCTGGGAATTGGAAAATACCATCTGGAAATCTGGAATTCTAGGTACATGTAATTCCTGACTCCCAGAAGACATATGCCTATTTTAATCTTTTTTTTTTTACAAAAAAGATAATGACAATAGGGTCAATTTAAAGGAGCAGTTGATTTTTCTCGGGGACAACCCAAATAAACACCGGGCCTATAGGAAAATTACTAAAACGAATTTATTTAAAAAATCTGAGACAACATTAAATTGACTTCTATGGAGTAAACACAATCTGATTGAGGTTTGTCCATAAAGTAACTTAAAGATATGTGAAAACTATGCGTAAGGTAAAAGCCACAATGACCACAGTTTAAAAACAAAATGTGAGCTACATAATCCTCCATGCTGTCTTTGATAAGGTCTAAAAATGAAGCACTGAAAAAAAATGTATTTCAAAATGATGATTTGTACTACTTTAAAAAGAGTGAAAATCTACAAGCACTCAAATTGACCGGATTCACCTGTCCATTTCATCCCATAGACTGTGTGCAGATCTAGGCTATTTTTATCCTCTACCGGAGTGGAAATGGTTTATTCATGCACATCTTGCCAGTGGCATCATGACTTTCCA
>JZLH01S0301779.1:30321-40477 GCA_001188425.1 Eucidaris tribuloides | reverse complement strand
GTCGTAGCAAAAGTGCCCAGATTGCTCATTTTCTGAATGGCATGTTGTGGGCAGTGTGATCTGGTGTTGCTGTTATCAAATTCTGGCAGACTGTGAATATTCTGGGGTAAAACATTTCTTATATTCTGTAATTCTATTCTTTTGGGGGCCTATGACTGTTTAACTGCCACTTTAACAGAATTTGCCAAACAACTTCACATTTTACACTTTCTGTATTGTATGTTGCTATGCTCTTGTTTCAAAGAGGAACTTCATCATGGCCAAAGGTGGAAGGAAGAAACGTGAAAATCGGAAGGACTTCCAGAAGGTCAAACTCAAGGTCGGCAAAAAGAAGCCCAAGGCAGACAACTTCACCGACACAACTTTCAAATCTCGCTCCATCCAGATCAGAGAGCAACTGAAGTCAGCTGATTCAAGCAAAGGAGAGCCTGTGACACAACGCAAACAAAATATTCAGGTGAGTTTGAATTCAACTCTCATCCAAACTCACGTAGTGCCAATGGGGGCCCAAATTTGTTTGTTTTCAGGAAGAGTATGAGGAACTCCCAGTTTGGCTATTTGTACCTAATTTTCCACACTGGATATTTAACCCCCCCCCCCCAGGTAATTGCTCTGGTGGTCTGGGATAATCATCTGTGTGGTGGGGGGGGGTAGTTTTCCTTATTTTCTGATTTCTGTCAGTTTAACATCATAGGTCATCTACATGTAGTTCTCATAACCAGTGGGTTTAATATCTAGACAGACAAGGTAGAGTGGAATAGTGCCCACTTTGGCTAAAATTATCATGAAATGGGTGGGGGGGCACAAAGTTTTCCACAGTAGAATATAAATGTCATGGTTGTGTGATAAACTGTTTCACTTATTTTCTTCCTGCAGCTTATGCAAAAATACATTGCATCTCTGTATAAATCAATAGTAATTTGTCTGTATTAGTCAATATTAGTTATGAGCTACAGTCAAACCTGTCTTAGCAGCCACCTCTCTATAGCAGCCAACCTGCCTATAGTGGCCACTAAAATGATTCCCTGGAGACAAATCATGTATTTAAGGACCTGTCAATAGCAGCCACCTGTCTATTATAAGGTCACATTTTTTGTTTCCCTTGGGTGACTAAGTCCTGTAGACATATTTGACAGTAATAGGAAAATGTTTCTAATCTATGGTTGAATCACATACATGTATCTGCATGCAACCAATTCATGATACCATCCAATAGTAGTGGTAGTTGCTCTTTCCAAGTTCAATTTCATTTTGATTATAAACTTAATTTGTTTCTAATTTCTATATTAACTAATTCTCATTATCAATTTATTTTGCAGGAACTGATGTGCCAACTCAACCACTACAACTCCTCCATCAGAAGCAGTGCCATCAATGGGTTGAAATCCCTCATCGTGGCCCATCCCACCCTCCTCAACGGACACCTCTCCTCCCTCATCACCAACCTGTGCGTCGTCCTTACCGACAAGGATCTGACTGTCCGTCAAGCGGGGAGCGCCCTCCTGCGGGTCGTGATGGACAGCGTGCCGACCAATCAGATGTCTCCGTTCTTCTCCGTCGTCTGCATGCACCTGTGTTGCGCCATGACCCACATACAGGAGGACATCCAGTTGGATTCCCTGGTCGTCATGGATACCATTCTTGAGCATTATCCAGGTGAAGACGGTTTTATAGTTTCTTATCATTATTTCCCGATGAAGCATGATGCCTGTCTAACAGCTTGTGCTGATGGCACACCTGGATGTTTTTTATGTGTGTGTTTTGTTTTTTGTGTATAAGATGAAAATATGAACAGCATCCAACCAAAACCCCAAGATTCCAGAAGGCAATCAAATGGTTCATAGCACTCAACAAAACTATGACAAATGACAATTGGACAAATAAGACGGTCGATTTATGAATTGTCATTTTCAAAAAAAAAAACCTTTGTGCACAGCTCTTAAAAGACTTGAGCCCAGTACAAGAATTTGTTCCAACAACATTGTCTGGGAGACTGTTCCACACCTTAGAAGCTGTGTGGATGAAGCTTCTATCAATCTGATGAGTTTTTGCAGCAGGAATCAAGACAGCATTATGTGGAGTAGAAATACTGGCCCTAGTCACACGCTGCGTTCACCCACAAATGTTTTTAGTGGAATGCAAATGATGAGATGGTGTAACAAAATGGTGCTTCTGTAAATTACAAACTTACCCTTGTCTGAATTGCCATAAATAATTCATCGATTGGTAAATTATTCATGTGTAAATACAACAATATAGCATTAACCTTATTTGAATTTCTAGAGAAAACTGTATTATTTTACCATTTCATTTCTCCACATTCTTACATTTTTCAGACCCAAAGTGGAGAATTATTAGTTCAAAGTGTAGAATTTTTAGAGATTTGGGGAGTAGGAAGTTAATCACAAAGCAAAGAAATGATGAAACACCTACCCACTTTAGAGGTATTGATCAATTAAATGACTCCATTATTGTTCATTTTTCACAGGACTGATCTCCCCACACAGCAAAGAGCTCCTGACCAACTTTGTTCATCTGATCTCACAACAGAGGAGTAAGATAGGTGGGACGGGAACCCTGAAGGTGAACCCCAGTGGCAAGATGGCCCGACAGAAGTGGAGATTAAAGGTTTGTTACAAGTAGTGGTGGACTGTAGATGGGCCAAAATTAATATTTTTTAAAAAATTCTTGGGGGTATCTCCTTTTTGATACATCTTGCTTTTGTGATCAGCTTTACAACTTTTTTGAAAAAAAAATGGACAAAAACTGAGGCAGTGCTGGAAAAAAAAACAGCAAGATAGAAGGAAGTCTTCAAATTTGGTTTCAATTATTCTGTTAGCAAGCACACATTTCAAATTTTCCACATTGCACACTATAAATACACAATTCAACAATGACCACAGTTTTAAAAATGTGACCTAAATGATCCTCCATGCTTTGTCTTTGATGAGGTCTAAAAATGAAGTTCTGAAAAAATGTAATTCAAAATGATTATTTAGTGCTTTCTAAAGGTGAAAATATATGAGTACTTAGTTTGACCAGGTCACCTTGGCGATACCCTCCCATTGAATACTGTGTTATAGATCTAAACTACTTTATACTCCACCTGAGGAATAAGTCACAAGATGTTTATCCATGCATACCTTGCCAGTGGCAGCATAACTTTCCAAACTTTTGTATTAACTTGTACAATTTTTGTGTTTGTATTAGATTGAAGCTCCATGTTACATTGTGTTTTTAAGGTCGAATTGTGTCCTCTGTATTAACAAGTGCCCCATCAGAAATTCAACTTCTTGTCATGGCCATGCTTTCATTCAGTGCTGGTGATTTGTGTTTAACAAATTCATAATAAATCCTTCCAGTCTGCTTGAGAGAAATTGTTGGTTCATGTTTCAACTCATTTGGTTCTAATGGCATATATTACACTGCTCTAAATTCAGTCATTTCCCTTTTAACATTATTATGATTTTTTGTCCATCATAAGCTTAACCCTATCTAGGCCGGGGTATTTTGGGAGATCATATGGGCCGGGGGGGGGGGGGGGGGTAGGCCTCGACAGGCCCCCCTTTCAGATCTCGGCTGTCGACCGCGCGATCGCGACGAAAATTGGCATGCACATCGCCCATGACCCAAAATTGTATAGTTATTTTTTTCATGAAAATTGTTTTTTGTTAATTATGCTAATTTATGCACAATTAATAACTGTTTGCTGTAATTCACTAGATAAATCTGCAAATGTGCTAATATTTGGTGTAGCAACCCTTTGTGGTGGTCTTAGCAAATATACTTCAAAAAAATTTTGATATCAGATGAATTTCTTATGTATTTTATTGTTTTTGCAATTTCATCTGTATTTTTTTGTTTTTTCGACCTTTCGTTTTTCATTGTTTTTTTGATGAAATTTGTTGGTAACACTTATGCGATCATAAACAGCATAAAATTCAGTAATCAGTAAGAGCAAAAATATGAATACATTTATGATATTTGGCTGAAAACACAATTTGTATTGAAATTGTACACAAAATCACGTTTTTGAGCAAATTTTGGTGCGACATGCATGTACAAAATTGCGGGTATCTTCGGAACCACATACCCGGGCGTTGCAAATTTGGTCTTAAAAGATGCGGAAGACTTGGGGGGAAAAAGTCATGAAACTTCGCGGCGAGAGCTTTTCGCGTTGCGAACGTATTGCGTGAAACGTCGAGGGGAGGGGGCCTTTCAGAGCCTCACCCCCCCCCCCCCCCCGGCCCTAGAAAGGGTTAAGTGAAATCATACATGATCCGTCCTGATTTATTATTTTTCACACAAGAAATTTATGTGAACTTTTCTGTGTGTAACATTTCCTTTTTCCTTTTTCTATGCAGGTTCTCCAGATGCTAGAGAAATTCTTGAAGGTTATCAAGAATGCCAAAGATGAATGCAAACATGTGCAGAGCGGTGGGACAGTTCTTACTGTCCGAATTCCAAGGGATTATCATACACCTCAACATGTCTCCTTTCTGAAAGCTAATGGTGCTTTCAATGGTAGACAGCCACCCTTTAAGATGAGGTAATAGATGTAGTTAATTTTGACCCTGTGATATCTCCAAATTTTATATTAAACATAATCATTATGAAAGCTTCCAGGATTTCACACAAGTTTATTTTCACAGGTGTTTGGGTGCAAATTTGTAAAAATGTAACCACCAGAAAATATACATGTACAGTACTATAGATTATTGTAGTTTACATGACAGCTATATATCCTTCTTATATAAAACTTTTACTCGACATTCCCTCACATTTGCCATAAGTATAATCAGTAATGCTAGTACTGGTAAGATTATTTCCAAAATGGTGAATGTACATACATGTACCTTATGTACTTTACTGTATAACTGGTAGAATGGTTACTCCTTAGTTTGTTACTGTTTCTGTTAAAACAGAAATAAGAATATATTATAATGAAAGTTGTCTGTTATATCACAATGTTTTGAGTTTTCACTTTTCGGCATGAAATATTTTCAAACATGTTGAATTTACATGTGTACATGTAGTTTTAGATCAGATACTGAGATATAGTAATTATTCAACTACATCCCATAACTGATGACAAGTTTGCATCAGATTGTTATCAATCATTTTAGCTGGGGTCCTGTGAGACATGAGGAAATTTGCAATTCCAAGAATTCTAATTTCCTGCCTCAAGCACATGGGTAGTTGCTTTCTGCAGTAGAAGTCTACATAGAATTTGTAAACAAGTTGGAATTTGTGTTGAGGTTATTTTTCCAACTGAAATCTATATTTTAAACACTTTAATTATCACATTCAACCACCGTTTGATTCTGTTCATGTCAGAAATCACAACAAACAAGTTGGAGTTTAAGTTGAGGTTGCCGATACAACAAGAAATTTGAATTCCGTGTAAAAATTTGTATAACCTGTCCACAAGTTAAATGAGCATTTCTTCACTTCTGGCAAATTAATTAATAATTTCTAAATTTGGTTTCCAAACATGTTGAAACAGATCTGTGTGTGATGGTAAAATTCATAAAAAGGTATCCCATAACATGTAACAGGTTTGCACATTTCATCAGTAATTTCATGTACCGACGAATGTTTGATTTGTTTGATATACGAGATTCGCTGGTACATAATGTCATCAACGATTGGTTTAATTTTCAGTTCTTTAAAAGGGTCTTGTGAGCCATATAGAAATCTACAATTCCAAGAATGTTAATAATAAGCTTCATAAACACCTGGGCTGTGCTTCCTGATGGTGAAATCTACTTAGAATTTGTAAATAAGGTGGAATTTGTGTTGTGGTTTCTGTTTCAATAGAAATTTGAATTTTATATGTGGTTGTTGACAACTGAAGTTCAACCATTCTACTTTTATAAATTAATAATCTCTTTATTTAATTTTCAAACATATTCAATAAAGAATGTCAGATCAGATACAGAGGAATTGTAAACTTATTCATCCATATCTCATAACAGATGAAAAGTTTGCATGAATTTGTTCCAATTTTCAGTGCTTTTAAAGGGTCCTGTATGCCATTTAGAAATCCACAATTCCAAGAATTTTATTTAGGCGCCTGACAAACCTAGGCTGTTGCTTCCTGCCTGAGAAATCTACATAGAATTTGTAAACACATTGGAATTTGTATTGAGGTTTTTCCTACCACTGAAATTGACATCAAATAATTCCCAATACAGATGTTGCACCTGTTCACATTCTTTCTACTGTGCATATCATTATACCCTATGTGGTATCTGAGTGTATGATTATTTGTATTATTAATACATTACTTTGTCATGTTGGTACCATTGTTTTGACAGAGTATGAAATTATAGATTGTGTTATACTGTGTTATTTGAAGTAAAAATCACCAGTTGGCAGTTATCATTTGACAATCACATTGATTAGAATATTTGCATTTAATTAGATTAGTACCGGCTGCTGTTGATTTTATCAACTTATCAAAGATCTTTATTTTTTAGTCACATAGTTGTTTGAGGGTGATAATAGGTGCAGGGTGTAGTTATAGGGCTCTATCCACCAGATTCACTAATTCTATTTATTTAAAAACAAAACAAAAAAAGGTAGTTTTTTTTTTTTTTTTTTTATTTCCATGTACTTGTATCTGCATCTAAAGTTCTTAATTTAGGGGAAAAAAACATCTTAATTATAATCCAAATAGTTGTAATTACTACTAATACTACCACTATTACTACTCCTACTACTATTACTACTACTACTACTACTAATAATAATAATAATAATAATAATTATGGTGAATTTCATGTAGTGCACATTCACCAATAGAAGATGCTCGTGGCGCATTATAAATATATTACCATATACATAAGAATGGCAACATAATGATCTACAGACTTTTGTATTTGTGGGGGGACAGCCATTTAATTGAAAAACAGGTTTTACTTTTGCACATATCAAAATATTTCTTGCAGTTTCAATTTCTGATCAATTTTTAGATTGCACAAACACAAGTTCCTAGCCATCAGTACCCATTTTTCTTGTCTGGATCGCCGGCCATTTTCTGATGTAGCCACAGCCCTTGTGCGGCACTGTGCTCCAATGCTGGGGGGAAGTGACCCAGTAGCTCAGGTGCTACCAAGGCCCTGGAGTTTCCCTGGGTGGAGGGCTGCGGAGACCCTCCAGTGGTGTGGATAGGCCATCTTGCAGGACCGTTTGGGACCTCGCAGGTGTCGTGCGAGGAAATTGTGTAGATACGCGTGTAAGGTGACAAACGATAATTGATATCACTCTCCGCCTAGCCAACTCCGCCAAGGAGCAATCCGTCCCCGAGACACTTCCCCACAGGAAACTCCCCAAAGACAACTCCATGGCAGGGTTTAGAAGTGTTTACAGTTTTAAGAATCTGAGTTGTCCTCAGCGGGAGTGTCTCTGGGGAAGAATGTCCTCTGGGGAGTTGATCGCTCAGGGGAGTTTGTCCTTCTGAGGAAGTTGTCCTTCTGAGTGAGTTGTACTCCGGGGAGTTTCTGAGGTAGTTTCTTCCTCGGGGGGCGGGGGGGGGGCGGGGGGGGGGGGTGTGTTGTAGGATTGGAAAAAAGCTTTCATTCGAAATGCAGTCCATAATTTTTACATGGTCCCCCGAAAGTCGCTCAGGCGGGGTGGGGGGGAATTTATGAACATAATTTATAAGACAGCAATGCATGGGGAAATGTTAGTAATTTAGTAATTATTTCATTGTCAAAAAATCGTTTTCTCCTAAGTTTTGGGCGGGGCTTGATCAATTTTGGGGAGGCTTAAGGCCTCGCATAAGCGCTCCCCACCCCTGTAGAACTGCACTGGTGAGACATACTGCAGGGGGAATTGTCAGATGGGAGTCATCCAAGGGAGTTGTCTTCTGGTGGGCTGTCCTCTGGGGAGCCGTTTTCCGTGAGAACTGTCCTCCAAGTGAGATATACTCCACGGGAGTTGTCAGGTGAGAGTTGTCCTTCGAGGAGTTGTCGCTGATACCATCCAAGATATGTTTACTGGTGGTTGGTTGTTCGAATTGTCGGAATTAGGACATCTAATTATGTATGGATTTGCTTTAAAAAATAATGCCTATATTACTTTTAAAAAGACGTTTAGCAATCTGAAGGAAAAATCAGGGCCAGGATAAATTTGAATAAACAAACAACTGTAAACATAATCAAGGTAACAAATATGACATAATTCTGAGTGCACAAGTCATCATTAGGCTGAGGCTCTATTCTGCATCACTTGCGAGAATCAGATACAATTGTAGATGAATGACGATGTTCTTTATTCATATTTCATAATAAATCATAATAATATTGATATTTAGTATTCTATTGTACCAAGAAGTGTATCTTACCACGTTTACCATCAACTAACTTGAAAAGCACTATTAAAAACATACTAGAACATAATAGAGACATTACATTATTTCTTTAAATGTTTCCATCAGGCCCTGACGCAGATGCAAAAGGCCTACCTCCGCAAACTTGAACAGAACTTCTTACCGGGCTTCCCGTATGCCGTACACCAGCCGCCACCGACGCAAAAGAAGGGAAAGAGCCCGGCGAGCAGCAGCGGTTCGAACGAGCCTTCCACCGCATTCCATCTCAATCTGGCTATCTGTAATCTCCTGCTTACTGTGGTTGGGGAGAGCAGGAACCGGTTTTGGATGGATATGGTGACGGATTTCGTAGAAAATCTGCTCGGGAACGATCAGGGCTTCCCAAAAGAGCAGCAGCACGTTCTACTGGCAGTGGTCAGAAAGATTGTAACTGATGCGGATGAGACAACAGGTTAGTGGTCTTGGGTAAAGACCCAAGTTTTCTATTTTCTGAAATGCAAATTCCATGTACTTTGGCTTTCTAAACTTCAAATTCTGTGTTCTTCAGTGATACAAAACAAATGTCAAAGCAATTGTAAATAGTAAAAAAAATTAAAAAGCAATTTAAAATTATGATAGTAAAAGTCAAGTAAAAAAAAAAACCTTTACCTACTGCAGTTCACTTTGCAAAACTGAGCTATGCAAATACACTAAACACTACAAACAAGTTTGATCCAGTTTTTCATTTATGCATGATTTTGTTTTATTGGTTTTTGTTTTTTACTCCATTTTCTAAATTCAAAGTTTTTGGCGTATTTCCATAGAATTCTGTGTTCTGTGTTGCATGAAATTTCCTGCTTTTCTACATCTCGGAAAAGTTGGGACTGTAGTCTTGTGTAAAAGCAGGATTATGTTCATGTTTATGATAACACTACTGATAAAGTTACCGGCAGTGAGTGGTTATTACATTGTCCAGATAATTGAGAGATCTGATAAACTGATTACCGCATACTGAGGTCGGACTGTATTATCAAATGATATTTAGGTTGCATACTTGATCTTTTTATTGATTTTTCAGTGACTCAAAAATATGGATGACCCAACAGGACTTGAACCTTAAACCTATACAGATCTGGTCTGTGTCACTGACAACCAAGCTATGATGGGTAGCAGAAGTATAAAGTAGTAGTAGTAGTATTGATCCAGGTTTTAAATCCGGTTTAGTCCCCAACTACAGGGGTGGCCAGATTTACCTTGCACTCACAGAAATTGCCCTTGTTTCCTCCCTCCACTTCACCCTATTCGGTGCATCCTCCTCCTTCAGCCCAACCCTCTTACTCTCCTCCACCACTTGTTTCTTCCATGTCTTCTTTGGTCATCCCCTTCCCCTTCTGACCATCCCCATGAAACTCAAACACCCATCTCTAAACAAAATAAATAAATCTGATATTTTAGTTTATTGATTAAATCATAATTATTATGTTAATAATATTTACTTTTAATTATGAATAATATATTTATGATGTAGTAATCCAGGTATTAAATCCGGTTTAGTCCCCGAGCTACGGGGGTGGCCAGATTCACCTCGCACTCACAGAAATCACCCTCACCCCCTCCCTCCACTTTACTCTATTCGGCGCATCCTCCTCCCTCAACCCAACCCTCCTACTCTCCTCCACCACCTGCTTCTTCCATGTCTTCTTCGGTTGCCTCCTTCCCCTCTGACCAGCCACCTCAAACTCAAGCGCCCTTCTCAAAACATGATCAACATCCCTCCTCAACACATGTCCATACCAACGTACTGGGTTCGCCTTCACCATCTGATCCACCATCTCTTCCAAA
>JZLH01S0301779.1:18077-30296 GCA_001188425.1 Eucidaris tribuloides | reverse complement strand
CTGGTTATTCCACTGTCCAGATAATAGAGAGATCTGGTAAACTGATGACCATATAAATGAAGTGGGACTTGTATTATCAAATGATATTTAGGTTAAATACTTGATCTATGTATTGATTTTTTTAANAACTCATAAAGGAAAACCTGACAGGACTTGAATTTGAAACCTTAGATACTGTGGCACTACCAACCTGGCTATGCTGGGTATCAAAAGTTATAAAAGCAATTTTTGAATTTAAGAAAATCTTTTTTAAATGAAATAAATCTGATTGTTTTGTATTGATTAATTAATGATTATGCTGTTGTAAACATGGAATATTTTGCAGTGTGGGAATTTTTGCACATTTTGCAAAAATCAAAACATGCAAATGTTGAACTTCTTTTGGGGGTTTTTGCCTTTCTTGTTAGGTGTTTTGGACAGTGTATACATGCGTGGCTAGCAACTGAGTTAGCGTTGCGCCTCGGGTGGTTGCTTACCCCAGCTGTGTGCAAAATTAAAAACACGGAAACTTTATCAAACTCTGCCCGTGCTAAAAATTAATCACAGAAAAATATCCACCTTTATGGTAATAATATTTACTTTTGATTACAATTATTGTATTCATGATTATTACAAACATTTCTAGTTTTGACATCTTTGTAGTTATAACTGACTTCTGTTCTTTTTTCGGTTGTGTGCATGTAGATCACTATCAAGATGTAGTAGAAGCTCTGTATGACTACTACATCCATGCCCATCCACTGTCACAGAAGAAGTTGAACGCTTTGAGGAGCTATGCAGAACTGTGTCTGGATCGAACCCGCCCTCACATCTCAAATCAGTGAGTTCCACCACCCCCCCCCCCCACCCCCACCCCACCCCTATTTGCTGCCATGAATGTCATGTTGAATAATAACAGTGGAGGTATCACAGTACATTTGCTGAGGATTTTAGTAAATAATAATGCCATTTTGTTGTATTTATTTCTCACACAGTCAATCAATCTTCCCCAAGGCTTTGTATAGGATATGTTACACATCATGGATAGACACTTCTAAAGTGTTGTTTGTTTGTTTCTTTGTCTGATTGCTTGTCAGTTTGTTCATTTGTTTGTTCATTGTCCCCGGCAGATGAAGTTCCCGAAGGGACTATGAAATGGGCTCCATACGTGTATGGGTATTTGTCTGTGTGTGTGTGTGTGTGTCTGTCTGTGTTCAAAATCACATAAAATGCTACTACTTTATTTCTTTTCATAGTTTGGTTCTTTTTTGTTTTATCTGATAGGGCTTGGTGGGGGCTTCCAAACTTCCTCTTACACTTTATTACAGTGAAGATACGGAATATTTTGACATCAATTAGCTATGATAATTTTTGCAAATTTAATCAAAATCACAAAACCACTACTTATCCTTTATTTATTGTAATTCTGTTTGGTTTGTGTGATAGGGCTTGGTGAGAGCTTCCAAACTTTTACATAGAATTTTGAAATCAATTATATTCATGCAAATTTGGTCAAAATCACGAAAAATGCTACTTAATATCCTTTATCTCTTAGCGGATTGTGAGTCTGTTTGTTTTATGTGACAGGGCTTGGTGAGGGCATCCAAACTTCTACACAGAAGTTTGAAATTAATTATATTAATTTGTGCAAATTTAATCAAAATCACAAAAGCGGTACTTTATCCTTTATTACTGGGCAGATTGTGATTCTGTTTGTTTTGTGTGACAGGGTTTTGTGGGGGCTTCCAAACCCCTACACAGAATTTTGAAATTCATTAATGATGCTGATTTATGCAAATTCATTTGTTCATGTTTTTTTTTTTTCATCTGCACAAACATATTAATCCTAGGCCACCCATGCTATCTGAATATCTACACAGCCTTGGGAAACTTGTATCAGATGCAAGATTCAGCTCCCTGGGAACGTCACAAGAGGCTCTTAATATTCTACTGTTGGCGGCAAGACGAGGGTATTCAGAAGCTGTTGGATGTATTGAGAGCCATTTGTGTGACTGGCTGGGTAGGTGGTGAAAAACAGAGACTTGTGTTAATTTTGAGCATGATGTGATGTCTGAATAATATTAGTTCTGATCATTCTGTACTGCTTCAGTCATATAAAAATGTATTATAAATGTAAGATTTTTAAAATGTATTTACATAATTGTTTCCACTGAATGAAGTGTGTGTGTGTGTGTGCGTGTGCAAGTGCGAGTGCGAGTGTGTGTGTGTGTGTGTGTTTCTACTTACAGTAGGTCCATGTGTATGTCAGGCTGATAACAGTACTTCTAAAATACCAGACGATTGTGCTGGCATGTGCCAGACACTGAAAGGAATGCAAGGTCATCTAGTATGTGAAGCTTCTTGTACAAACCTATATTGCATTGTCCATGGAGATAAAAGAGACCTGCTTGCACTGTCTAAACATAGACTAGAACTACTGGTAGAATTTTTGTCATAAGTGGCAAAAAAAATCAAATCAAAATTAAATGTTTACTATATTACCACTAAAACTGCATTTTTAGCTTCTACACTTTGCTTAAAGACACTATATAACACTGTGGAAGACCCGTTTAAAAAATTGTTGAACTTTGCTACCTGACATATCTGACAGTGTTTGAATGGACAAATAAACACCCTAGAACACAAAAGTTTGGACAGTTATGCTGTCACTAGTACAATATGTGCAGATACAAATTGGCACATTAATTTCCTATCGGGCGATAGGAAATTCTGCAGCACAGCAGTCTATGGGGGAAAGCTGGAATGGTCTCTCAATGATTTTTACTTTTTTAAAGCACTTAATGATCGTTGTAAACTGCAATTATTTCAGAGCTTCATTTTTAGACCATGTCAGAGACACTGGTAGCATGGGGAATCATGTAGCTCAGATTTTTAAAACTGAAGACAGTGTTATACGATGCCTTTAAAGTTCTTGAATAACATTTTCTTTTATATACAATGTTAAATTTTAGGCATGCAAAAGAGACACCCACACAGTAAATGTTCAAGCAGTTAGCTCATATTAAATGTTTAACAGGATTTGTACAAATTCTCACTTCAATGACAGATGGAGACAACAACTTAATTCTGTCGCTTGGTTCCGATCTTCAGCGGCGGTTGCTGGAATGTCTCTACCACGTTGCTGAAGTCACACCTGCAATCCTTAAGAGCCTCACCACATGTTGCTGCAACATTTCAGTTGACGCCAAGTATGCCATCTCCCTTTTAGCTAACAGGTTTGTATGTTGTAGCAACTTGTGAAAAATTTGTAGTCCATTTGTGGATTAAGTGAGGAGTTGAGTGTAGCACATGTCCTTTCTTGTAACCCACTGTTAACAGGAAGCACATGGGCCCTGTACTCAGTGTATGGAGATTCACAAAATCTTGTAGTTAATGGTTACGTTTTGTGTCACTTTACATCTACCTGTAAACCATTATAACATTTTTAAAGTGAAATTTGATTTTTGTAACTGAAGAGTCTCAACCTGTCTATGGCTGCTTGACTGTATGATCTCACGTAAGATTAATTGGCTTGCTGCTGCTCGATAGTATTGTTCAATGAGAGATGACAGTCATGATTTTCCCTTGTTCATAAAGTGTGCTCTCTCAACCATGACATGGTTACAACCTCTTACGTTTGTACAACATGTAAAGGTACATTTTGCTGAAAAATACCGAATTTTAATTTTTTCAATAAACTTAATGGGTTTTACAATTTCCATATTAAGAAATACAGAAATTTTTAAATTGAGCTCATTGAAGCGTAAAATATGTGAAAAGTGCCAGGGGAGGTGTAAGGGGGTCAAATGATAGATGATTAACATAAATAGCACTTAACAAAATTTGTCAAAATCCTGCACCATAAATTCCCTAAAATGACCCGTGTGACTTTTGAAAAGTGACATTTTTGCCTTTAATGCATGCTCACTCATGCATGGCTAGATGGATCAATCACATTTTCATACATAAGTCAGTCAAAAAGTGTAGGAATATTCCTGCCAAATAATTTTGCTAAAACATATTTCATTAAAAAGTTATGGTAGTTTGAAAAAGGGGGTAGTTACTTTTTTTGTTGTTTCGATTGTGTTTTCAGCCAAAATTCATAAATGGATGATTATTTTTGCTTTTATCAATTAAAATCAATTAACTTTATGGTGTTTATGGTCGCAACAGTGTCGCCAACATATTTCATATAAAAGCAATAAATTTCATAAGAAATTAGTGATTAAGAGCAAATATTTCACACATAAATTAGCATAATTATTGAAATTATTATTATTATTTTTTTTTTTGCTGTTTCAAATAGCCCCAGGCTATACAGGGTTAAATTATTATAGTTTGAATGACTCTGTGGAGTATGTACTTTCATGACGTAATATATCATTTTGTATTTCTCCTACCCTCCTGACCTCTCTCCCCTCCCTACCCCTCCATACCCCCCATACAGATTCCTTGATAACATGTACTACACGTCAAGAGTACCACCTGCTGTACACTTAGAGTTCATCAATTTCCTTCTGACAGTTGCTATGGGTAAATATTTATTACATTATTTTAGCTGTTTCCACTGGAAATGCAATGCATCATGAAGAGGATTTTCAATATTCACTCCACTACAGAATAATGTAGACTTTCCATATGAATATGGTTATTACCACTGAAAATACTCGAGTGTTTAACCCTAATCAGGCTGGGCTTTTTTGGCTATGCTATATCGTGGGGGGGTGGGGGGGGGGGACTGATTCCGTAAAATCATAATCAAACTGTAAATCACTAATTAAAGCTCCCAAAATGCTAATTTTGGGGTCTGGACACTCTTTTTAGCCTTCATATGTATTTTATTGTTTTTTTGATGAAATTTGTCGGGGACACTTTTGCGATCATAAACAGCACAAAATTAATTAATTTCGACCAATAAAAGTAAAAATAATCATACATTAATCAATTTTGTCTGAAAACACAATTTGTATTGAAATTGTACACAAAATCACGTTTTTGAGCGATTTTTGTGGTGACATGCAAGTACAAAATGCTACGTAACTTCGGAACCGCATACCCGGACGTCGCAAATTTGGTCTCAAAAGATGCGCGACATTCGAGGGAATAAAGTCATGAAACGCTGTGGCAACTACTTCGCACGTCGCAGACATATTGTGCAAAATATCTAGGTGGGGGCGGATTCGACGCCCCCCCCCCCCCCAGCCTTTTTAGGGTTAAGGCAAATTACAAGATTGGAAGCAGTCCTCAATTTTGGACACAGTGATACTGAAACAAGTACATTCAAATCTCCCTTAGTGGCCACCTCTCTATAGTAGCCAACCTGCCTATAGTGGTCTCCGACATGGATACTCATTTCTATAAATTGGTGTTCTAAGAGAGATGCAAAGACACTCAGAAGTATCAAATAAGTGGTGGTTTTATTTTTTGAGACCTGAATTCTGAGGTACATAATTATGAACAGAACTAAATCCGGCTTTGGAAGCAGCACTTAATGCTACTAGAATCAACAATACTGTTCAAGGCTTTTCCTGTGAAAATTTCATGGTATGATTCGACTTTGTTGGACAATTACTATCAGAAATTGCTGAGACATACTGATTGATTGTTATGTTGCTTTCTATGGACTCAATTTCTGTCATGGTCATACTTCTGGTAAATGTATGATTACTTCCCCCAGGTTAACAAATTCATGACAAACTCCTCCACCCTGCATATACCACCTGGCTAGTGCAAATATTGATATATGTTTTCATTCATTAGGTTCTTGAAGCATTTTCTATTTCTCCAAGTCATGTCAGCACACTTTGGGTAATAATTTTCACCAAGTTTGAGAAACAGGGTTATAGTATTCCCGCAGTATTGATGCAATGGATGTAACAACTTTCAATTTCATATGTTCATATCTTGTCTTTTAATTTTGTATTTTACTACAGGTCATTCTCTTGAAGAACTGACAAACTTTAAGGAGGAAATGATATCTGAACACCAATCTTCTCGTCTGGTTGATTTGTCATCAGTTGACAACAGTTTACCCAGACTCAGTGTTTGTGAGGATAGCAACCCAACCACTCTAAGGAGGTGCATTGATATCAATGAGGTAAATACTCTAGTCTAAAAGCAATAATGATGATGAGGAGGAGAAGGAAGAAAATGATGATGATGAGGAGGAGGAGGTGGTGCTGGTGGTTAGGAGGAGGAGGTGGGGAGGAGAAGGAGGAGAATGAAAACGGGAGAGGAGGAGGTTGGGAGGAGGAGGAGGAGAATGAAAATGGGAGAGGAGGAGGAAGAGGGTGTTAAATGTGATGATAATAATGATGATGATGATGATGATGATGATGATGATGATGATGATGATGATGATGATGATGTGCATGAAAACTAGATAGTTTTTAATTAACCTTCAAGCTTTGAAAATTATTTAATGAAACAGTATCGTACTTCTTGAACATTTATCACCAACACGGTGGTATTTGTTTTAAAATGATACAATGATCACAATACACAAATATTTCAAGTTCAATGGTTCAATTTAGAATCTGTCATTATAGATCATTCATCTTGTAAATATTGTGTTGAAAATAGAGAAGTAATATTTTTACACTAAAATTAAACAATACAGATATCTGAACACCAAAACAAACAAAGAAACTCTTAAAGGTTTAGGGTAGTGGTCAGCTAGGAATCAGATAACCTTTCAGATTTAGCACTAAAATTATCTCAGATTTGGCGCAATATGTAATTATTGTATTTTCTATAAGAAGATCCCTCAGAGGCATAAATATTATATTCATTTGTGTAATTGTGTGTTTTGATGCATCACAGACTATTTGTAAAGTGTACCAGCGTTTTCCACTTCAAGATTCATTGCTAACGGCTGTGCAGTCAAGAATTGAAGCGATGTGGGTAAGTTGGAATCGTGCTCTAGCGAGAAGTGTAGTATCTCGGGCATTGGCATACCTGGCGTATTTTAAAGAGGGATATCATGTTCTAAGGTGCAAGTCTATGTGACGAGAGTTCCCCTACCCCCCCCCCCCCGAAAAAAAAGTCATTAAGCCCGAAGGACAACAAAAGTAATCACGTACCAAGGAAACTTGTTTTATCATGCAATCAAGAAAAAGCAAGAAAACCTTATTGAGTCCAAGAGAACTTTTGTATTGCAAATTGACGACAAGCAAAAAAGCGGGGTTCATCCAATCAATGTGACAAGTAAAAATCACACACTGAGAAAAGGTCATCAATTTTGCAATAGGCTTAGCCTTTAATGCAGTTTAGCTCATCGGGGCCGAAGGGCCCGATGAGTAGTTGCCCATTGGCGTGGCGTCGGCGTCCGTCCGTCCGTCCTTCGTCCTTCCGTCCGTCCGTCCGTCCCTTCGTACTTCGTCGCCGTCACAGTTTGAAAATGCTTCTTCTTCGTCATTTCTCAACCGATTTTGATCTGATTGTTTCATATGATAGGGCTAGGTGGGGGATTTAAAATTCTACACAGAATGTGAAAAATTCGATTATATTTTTAATTTATGCGCAAATTTATTCGAAATCAAAAAATTGCTTCTTCATTTTCAACCGATTTGATTTTGATTGCTAATTTGGTAGGGTGAGTTATGCACATTAAACTTGCTACCAGAATTTTGAAATTATACTCATTGATTCAATTTATTGGCTAATTTATGCAAATTTATCCGCAAAATAACAAAAATTGGCTTTTTTCCACATTTTCGTGACGATTTCATTGCTGTTTGTTTGATCTGATAGGGGCTAGGTGGGGGCTTCAAGAATTCTGCACAAAATTTTGAAATTAATCCAATTATGCAAATTTAAAAATTAATCAATTATGCAAATTTATGCAAAGTTTTTCGAATCACAAATGCTTCTTCTCCTTCAATTCTTCAACCAATTTTAATTTTGATTACTTTATTTGGTAGGGCTGAGTATGCATATTAAATTTTACTCAGAATTTTGAAATATACTTCATTAATTAATTATGGTATTATGCAAAATTAATCCAAAAATAACAAAAATCTTCTTTCTCTCACATCTTTTGACCGATTTCTTCTGTTTTTGATCTGTAGGGCTAGGTGGGGGCTTACAAGACTTCTACACAAAATTGGAAATTAATCATTATGGCAAATTAATTAATCATTATGAAATTTATGCAAATTTATTCAAATCACACATAAAATTTAAAAAAATGCTTCTCTCATTCATTTCTTCAAACAATTTTGATTTAGTTTGTTTTATCTGTAGAGCTAAGCTTGGTCCTAAACTGTCTACAGAATTTTTACTGTTGCTCCATTAATTAATTATGGTAATTTATGCAAATTATATTCAAAATAACAATTTATTTTCAGTTAATTATTCATATCAAAGACCATCTTATTTGGTTCCACTTCAATGTGCTTTTTCCAACACAAATCAGTATGGATGCCCCGCGAAGGGATCCGGGATGTAATCATATTATATCTCATGTATTATTATTATTTTTTTTATTATTATTATTATTTTTTTTTCATGTCCGCTTCCAGGGCATGAAACTAATATCTTTTCTCACTGCGATGTTTTTTATATTCTATGTTCTTCCGGGACATCAAATTTAACTCTTTTCACCAGTATAAAATTGTACCACATGAAATTTCGGAATATATGATGTTGCCGAGATTGCGGATGAGCGCCCTACGTCTTGACGTTTCTAGTTTTCCTTTTTAAAGGTGGCGGTGTTTTTTCCGGAACAAAGAGTGTGCTTGAACATCAAACACCACCCCTTACCCCCCCCCCCCTTCGTTATGCCTGTGATCATGAGTAAATTTGTGTACTTCAACATAGGCAGCTCTGAGGTTATGATATTGGTTCTGGTAAGACTTTGCACAAAGAGAACTAATTCTCGATAAGACAACCCATATCAAAACTGAAACAGTTTTTGATTGGTCAAGACAGCCAAGATTTGTACCTGACCCTCTGGATTCACACTTTACATAATATTGCAAGCAAGTCTCGCAACACTCGTTATAAAGAACTGTGATAAACTAAATCTTGTGTGTGTGTTTTTTTACTGGTCCCACAGTTGACTTTTTTGCTTAACAACAATGAGCATTTAGTACCATTATTTACAAATTATGTGATGGTGGTATTACAGTTATTCTGGTTATTGTTATTGATTATTTCTTTTGTCATCCATCAAATCATTCAATTCTTTATTGTTTTCACAACACAAGCTTACATCAGTTTAGTTGTGTCTATGTAACAAATGTTGGAAGGCATGAAAGATTAATAATAAAACAAAAACTTATGCCATACTCATATGTAAACTCTCATATGACTTTTATCTTTGCCATCCTCAGAGAACTTGCTCATATCTCCCAACACAAGTTGTGTATAGCATCCTATACCACGCTCATACTCTGCACGACAGGAGAAAAATCCTGTCGCCTTTCCCATGTCCCGAAGACAGGCTGGTCAGATTGTCTCTCGTCGCGTTGTACCAAACAGTCACTAATAATAAGCTGGACCGTGAAAGAGAGGCAGAAACGTGGGCAACAAAGTTGTGGCAGCTTGTTGTGGATGTTGTGGTAGCTGGTGGTAGCAACATGGTGGGCAAGTTCCTGCAACTTGTGGCTGATATTGTTCCAGGTAAGACAGACTAACATTGTGTTTGAAAGTGTTCATATTTAAAAATGTTCAAATTTGTGGGTGATATGATATTGACTCGTTACTCTGATAGGATATTGGGTTTTTTTTTGTTGCTGTTATTTGAATCAAACCAAGGTGTCTTTTATTAACTAGGAAATTAGTAAATTTTGTGTCTGTAAAAATTACCTCAGTGATGTGTTTCATATAATTATGTAGGTGAAAACTAGAAACACTTGCATATGTATTTTTCCCTGTAATATGAATTCATACTAAATCTATACCTTGCCTAAGGCTCATCTGTTATCCATCATGTGTAATTTTAATGTTCTCTAATAAATGTTTACTGTCATACAGTGCACTCTCGTTATAAAGAACACTGATGTAACAAAATTTCAGTATAAAGAAGTAAAATCTCCGGTCCCATATGTTTGATTTTCCTTTGTATTTTATTGTTTTTGCAACCCTGATTCAAAGAAATTTCGTAAAAAAGAACAAAGCTGATGGGTCCCAAGGACTTCTTTGTATCGAGAGTGCACTGTACAATAGCAAGTGTTGAAATCTGATTTAATCGATATGGAGATACATGTAAACTCATGAATACATTCGTTGATTTAAAACAACACTTGGAATTTTGTTATTGAAACACAGTGTACACTTTACTACCAGCAATTTAGCAGTTGTAAAACTTGCTTTTAAAAGATGCATTCAGGATTTCAGTTCATATAAACTTTGGATGAAAATAAATGTATCCATATTTTGAAGCTTACATAATTGGATCCCAAGTCAATGTGTTATAGTAAACCAGGATAATTTACCTGTACAGGGAAATATTCTGTGAAAGTTGAAAAGGTTGTACGTAACATCATGTGAGTTATTTCAAACAGCTGCAAGGTACACACAATCCCTCATCTGTATCATTTTCACAGCTCTGAAGAATGAGGAGGCACTGCAGCAACTTGGGACAGTCATCACGCGTCTCATCCAAACCAATCAACTCAAGAACTGTTGGCGAGAGCTAGGACAAGAACTGAAAGCCTTGGTTGACAGGATAGAGGTACAGAAGATGGCAGTTGATATGTAGAGCACCATTGATAGATTATGAGGATAATCATGATGTTGATGTTGATGATAATGTTGATGTTGATGTTGCTGATGATGCCATAAATTGTGATGGTTATGGTGAAGAAATAGTACTGACTGATAGGAGAGGTGGTGGTTGTGATGGTATTGATGATGATGTTGATGATAACAATTATCGTCGCCGGGCTGGCAGAAGGGCGTTAGCATATGCTCTAAGCAGAAGGGCGTTAATAGTAAATTGCTTGTAATGTGACAACTAATGGCTTATTTCACATGAAATTAAAGTATTGTGATCTTTTAGATCCTTCTATCAGTACCTAAGCAGAAAATATGGAATAAGCCTGTGGGTTTCAAATTAGAGGTAATTTACTGTTAACGCCCTTCTGCTTAGAGCATTTGCTAACGCCCTTCTGCCAGCCGGGCGACGTTATGTTGATGTTGGTGATGGTGGCATTGATTGTGATGGTGAAGGCGACAGAATGGTTATGGTGATGGTGGTGATGGTGGTGGTGATGGTACTGGTGATCATGATCATGACCAGGGTGCTGATGATGATGATGATGATGATGATCAGAATTGATGATGATAATGATGATGATGATGACAACAACAACAACAACAGCAACTATAATCATGATCATGAGAATCTGATCGTGTTGCTGATACTGTTAGGTGATGGTTGTTCTTGCTGATCAGACCGGTTTGAAAACTTGCAAACTAAGTAACCTTCCTTTGAGAACATGATTTAATAATAGTTTAAAACTCTATTTTCTTTAATTGTTATTCTGTTCTATGTTTAATAATTTGCATTCTAAACTATTTTCTTGCAGAACCATCAGCTACTACCAGGATCTGCTAGGTGGATGGCTGAACTGAAATATGAAGTCAGCTTACTCCCTCAAGTCTCTTCTTCATCAAGATAGCATTGAACTGTTTCCCCAAGATATCACTTGTATGAAAATGGATGTGTCGAATTTCATCATCCCCAACACATTCAAAATGATCTGGACTGCTGATGGTTGTATGTTGTGCTGGACGATATTGTGTAAAGCATCAAATATCCACATTGGGACTGAATAAGTGATATGGTCGTATAAGAGAGATAATATTTGGAAACAGTACTTTGTAGCAATATGGGGGGAGAGTTATACACTTGCTATTAGCTATTATAGTATTACAAAGCATAGACACCAAGCACAAATTGCAACAGACTGCACACAAGTGACACCTTATTTACTGTTTCCCTGATACCCAGCATGTGTCCATGTGTATGATAACGCTTCTGGGGCCTTTTGCATAAATCTTTAACTAGAGAAATTTCTGTGGTTAAATAAGAAACTCTGGTTAGCATGATTTTACCATTCATTTGCCACAGGAAAAAACTGTGGTTAAAGTGATAGGCTAACATTGTGGAGCTTCAATTTAAAAAATTGCCAAATTTTGATATCTGAACTACGTAGTAGTGTTCATATGGACAAATGAACACCCTAAAATAAAAAAGTTTGGAAAGTTACACTGCCAGTGGCAAGTTATGCA